>CM061134.1:163226277-163254277 GCA_030789695.1 Scilla litardierei
TCTTGTGTGGTTTTCGTCTCCGTAGCTTTCATTTTCGATCGATTCGTCGTATTTTTTCGCTTCTTCATTAGGATCGTCGATTTCGAAGTAAGTCATTCGTGACGGGCTTCATAACGGTCGTATCTAACTATTAGATCAAGCCTAGGAGTCTTAGGAATCGATCCCGGGGCCCCGCGCTCCGTATCGGAACTTTTGGTGCTCATTAGCCGGTGTAAGAAGGGCCACCGACCGACTAGATGACGATCCAGTCGGTCGGTAATCCTTCTTGGACCGACTAGTTGGCTTTCTAAAATTATTCAGGAGTTACTGTTTATCGTTAGTCGGTCTAAGAACGTTGGTTGACCGACTAGGTTGCAAACTAGTCGGTCAGCAATGCTTCTTTAACCGACTAACACATCATCTTAATTTTAGTTGAGTTACTGTTTACTCTTAGTCGGTCTAAGAACGTTCATCGACCGACTAGATGCTAAACTAGTCGGTCAGTATTTGTTCATGGACCGACTAACTCTAAAATCCTATTTTCGTTCAGGAGTTACTGTTTGCACTTAGTCGGTCTGCGTTGGTCGACCGACCGACTAGATGCCAAACTAGTCGGTCAGTGGTTGCTCTTTGACCGACTAACCAGTGTTAAAACCCTAATTTCTGGGCAGCCGCCAGCTCAACCTATTTATACCCAACCCAAACGATTTCATCTTCTCCAACACGACCCAAAACCCTAAAATCTTCCCCCTTCAGCCCCCATCTTCCTCCAAGCTTCATTTCTCCATTCCAAGCCCTAAATCCATCATCCAAGCCATCCATTCACTCCATCTACCTCTCATCTTCCCCAAAATCTCACCAAAACCCATCAAAATCCCCAAATCCCCCAAAACCCTAGTTTCCCCAAACTTCTCCAATCTTTTCCAGATCTGATCCTAGGGTTCCCCGGAGTGTTTCTTCCGTCTCCTCTTGGTAAGAAAATGATCTACCGTTGTTTTTATAACATATTGGTATTTTTATGAAACCCTAATAAAATTCATGTTGTTTTGTGTTTGTTTCCCCCATAACAGCGATTTCCCCGTAGATTGGCATCCGTGTGACGAAGTAGTCGCCATCCCCGATGCTAGGCAAGTGAAACTTGCCACTTAGGGTTTAGGCCATGCTTTAGGCCATTTACTTGTTGTAGGCGTAAAAGAGGCTAGGCGACGAAATGATACCCGCCTAGGCGCAAATTGGGGAACTAGCTTGACAATGAAGCTAGTTCCAACACATATAGCATGTTGCACAAATACCATGTCATGTTTACTTTCCATTAACGGTACGCAAATTAAATGTCATGTCATTGCATTCTTTTGGTGATCCCGTGATTGCGTAGCATCGCTACAATACTTGTGTTCCTGGCTCGTGACCAGAAGCGAGCATAATGAGTTGCTAACCCCAACGCTCGATATATTGAATTGTGAACTAAGAAACAAGCTCCCGTGCGGGGCAACCCTGGCTCACTTGCTGGGCTCATGTGCAGGGACCCTGGCTTGTTTAGTGCGGGATGGGGTAAGGGTTAAGCGGCCAGGCAACTGGGGGCCTGTTTGATCAACAACTGCAGTTGTAAGGCGTAAACTCTTTGGGGTGGAGTAGTGTTTAGTGCCGATCGGTCTGAATGTTGTACCATTCAGCGAAGGGCGTAAACATATACAAAACAACCGTGAAATGTGAATTATGTTTAGTGCCGATCGGTCTGAATGTTGTACCATTCAGCGAAGGGCGTAAACACCTACAACGATGTGAATTGATTGAGATTGATAGTAGCGTGGCTACTCTTGTCTTGTCTTGTCTTGTCCCGATAATTGTTCTCTTGTACAAATCGTCTTGCCATGTTTTAATTGTGCACTCATGTTATAACTGCCATGTCATGCATATTAAACTGCTAGGTTGCTAGTTGCCTTATTTCCAGTTTCCTTACCCAAGTCTTTTAGACTTGCTGACATGTGCCCCTTTACTCTTTTGGGTGACACATGTTAGATCCTGAGCCTGAGTACTTTGTTGAGGACGAGGTGTTTGCTGACGCTGAGCCCGAGCTTGTGTTTGACGGGGAGTACGTGGACACTGGGGATCAGTCCTAGTGTCTTCGTTGTGTTTTACTTTTGTTAGACAGTTGTTTTGTTATCGGTGCGTAGCACCTATACTTTGTTATGTCGTTTCTTTTGTTGGCCTTGTTCTGGGCCTTTAGACTCTTTTTCTTTTAGCCTGGTGGCTTTTCTGGATGTTGGACTTATTTTCTTGTTGGACAATGTATGAGATGTGAGATTTTATTTCAGTCTCTCCTTGTGTTATTATTGTTATTCTGTTGTGGTTACAGGGACCTGCTTATGTATTATTGACGCTTATCGGGTTTGGGGCTTCACAGCTCCACTCCCGTGCGGACCTTTTCACGTCTCGCCCCCATTTTAGGGAAGCGGGTCGTGACAGGTTTTGTTGGTGGCCCATGCCGGTCCTTCTGTAACTGCGATTTTTGGAATAGCGATAATAATATTAGAATGTCCAATAAACTAAGTTCGACGTCCGAGTCATAAGCTATGAGTCTAATCTGATTCGTTTTCTGTGTCACTAGATGGCAGGAAGACGTTTCACCCGTGGTGGGGGTAGTGGCGCGGTCCCTCATGATGAGGAGCCTGAGCGGGAACCCACCAGCGGTGAGATGATGCGGATGATGCTCCAGATGATGCAAGTGTAGCAGGGCGTGCTTTTGCAAGTCCAGAATGCTCCACTTGCTCGAGCTGCCCGGGCTCTTCCGGATGCCCCTCGCTCTGAGCCAGGAGCGAAGCAATTTCGGGAGCTGGGTCCCGCATATTTTGATGGTTCTGAGGGTCCTCTGGCTGCCGATGAGTGGATTCGGAACATCGAGGACAATCTGAAGATGGCCAAGATCACCCCGGCTGGATGGGTTGATTTGGCGAAGAGGCAACTCAAGGATAATGCTCGGAATTGGTGGGATGCGGAAGAGAAGATGTTGGTGGAGCCGATAGCTTGGGCTACCTTCAAGGCTAGATTTGAGGGTGAGTTCTTCCTGAAGGCTGCCAGGGAGGAGATGCTGCAGCGTTTTATCGATTTGAAGCAAGGGAACTCGTCGGTGGACCTATATCACCAAGAGTTCATGAGGCTGAGTCGGTTTGCACCAAAGATGGTGCAGGACGCTGAGGAGAAGGCTCAGAGGTTCCTGCATGGGCTTGCTTCGGAGCTCCAGAGTTTTGTGACCTCTTCTGACCGGGAATCTTATCAGAAGGTTCTGGTAGCAGCTAAGAGGCAGGAGCTGCTCGTGAACCAAAGGAGGGGGTCTGTTGTTGGTGCTGGGAAGAGGCCTGTGGAACAGGCGAGAGCTGTGGTTAGACCTGGATTCAGGCCTAATCAGTCTTCTCAGTTTAAGAGGCCAGGAGGGCCTATTCTGAAGTCTTGCCATTTCTGCGGCAAGCCTGGCCATATTAAGGATCAGTGTCGGAAGTTTTTGGGCCAGTGTCTGGTTTGTGGTGATGCTTCCCATGTCGCGAAGGATTGTTGGCATGCGGGTCCACTGCGGAGGGCTCCTATTGCAGCACAGCCGTTGCAGCAGCGAGCGTCTGTTCCTGCTGGTCGTGGGGCAGCTCTTGTTCCGCAGAGGCAGGCTTTTCAGCAGGCTGTTCCGCCGAGGAGGCAGGCTTTTCTGATGACCGCTGCGGAGAGCGAGGCTGTGGATGAGGTTATCGCAGGTAATCCTCAATCTAGCTGTTACTTTCCTAGCTGGTTTGATTGTTAGATTATGTTGTTTGCTTGAACATGGTTGTTTGCTAGACTAGGGTTTGATTGTTAATTGCTTGTTAGGTGTGGTTTTGGTTTGCACATTTCCTGCACGAGTCCTCTTTGACTCTGGTGCATCGATGTGCATTATTTCTCGGAGCTTCGTGGAGAGGCATTCCTTGTCGACGTCCCCTCTTCCCAAGAGTTGGAATATCGTTACAGGGAATGGCGTGGTCTCGGTGCATCGTGGTTGCAATTCTTGCTCGTTGGTGGTTTGTGGACATGAGCTTTTCGCTGATTTCATTGTCCACGACATCATCAACTATGATGCAGTTCTTGGGATGGACTGGCTTGCGGGCTTCTATGCTACGATTGACTGCAGGAGGAAGAAGGTGGTGTTCGAGATTCCCGGACATCCAGTGTTTGAGTTCAGTCGTGGTAGCAGATCGCTTGGTCCTGTCAGATTTCGGGCCAGGCCGGTGGAGGCTGTGGCTATGCAGATGGAGCTGGAGTGGCCAGCTGTGGTGCGAGATTTTGGCGACATCTTCCCCGAGGAGATGTCTGGTTTGCCACCTGATCGAGCTTTGGAATTTTCTATCGATCTTGTTCCAGGTGCGCAGCCGATTTCGAAGGCGCCGTATCGTATGGCACCTGCAGAATTGGAGGAGTTGCGGAAGCAGTTGGATGAGCTTTTGCAGAAGGGTTATATTAATCCTAGCGTGTCTCCGTGGGGAGCACCGGTGTTGCTGGTTAAGAAGAAGGATGGTTCGCGTCGCATGTGCGTGGACTATCGGGAATTGAATGCGGTGACCATTAAGAATAAATACCCGTTGCCTCGCATCGATGATATTTTTGATCAGCTTGGAGGTTCGAGGGTGTTTTCTAAATTGGATTTGAGGAGTGGTTACCATTAGTTGAAGGTGAAGAAGGGAGATGTTCCGAAGACAGCGTTCAGGACGAAGTATGGACACTATGAGTTTGTGGTTATGCCTTTCGGCGTAACTAACGCACCCGCAGTTTTCATGAATCTGATGAACCTGATTTTCTACGACTTTTTGGATAAGTTTGTCGTTATCTTTATTGACGACATTCTGATCTATTCGAAGTCGGAGGAAGAGCATGCCTCGCACTTAAGGACGGTATTGGAGATCTTGAGGAAGCATCGTTTGTATGCTAAGTTTTCGAAGTGCGAGTTTTGGCTGGATAGGGTTGCTTTTCTCGGGCATGTGATGACTGGAGATGGTATTTCAATGGATCCCGAGAAGATTCGGGCCATCAGGGAGTGGCCTGTTCCGTCGTCTGTATCTGAGATTCGGAGTTTCCTTGGACTTGCTGGTTATTATCGGCGATTCATTAAGGACTTTTCTCGTATTGCTGAGCCGATGACCAGGTTGACGCGGAAGGATGTTGCTTTTGTTTGGTCGGGTGATTGCGAGAGTGCTTTTGGTGTTCTGAAGGAGAGGTTGACGACTGCTCCTGTTCTTGTTGTGCCTGATCGCAGCGGTGGATTTGAGATCTTTTGCGATGCTTCTGGCAAGGGTCTCGGTTGTGTGCTGCATCAGCACGGGCATGTTGTGGCGTATGCGTCTCGTCAGCTTAAGATTCATGAGAAGAATTACCCGACGCATGATTTGGAGTTGGCTGCCGTTGTGTTTGCTCTTAAGATTTGGAGGCACTTCTTGCTGAGTGATAAAGTGAAGATTTTCACCGATCACAAAAGCTTGAAGTATATTTTCACTCAGAAGGAGCTCAACATGCGACAGCGTCGATGGTTGGAGCTCATGGCGGATTATGAGATTGATTTGCAGTTTCACCCTGGCAAGGTGAATGTGGTTCCGGATGCTTTGAGTAGGCTTCCAGCGGTGATGATTTTGACCTCGCAGTGGAGATTGCAGCAGGATTTTTGCGAGTCTGGTGTGGAGATTGTTCTTCCTGGAGAGGCTTCGTTGTTGATGTACATGCAGGTACAGTCGACGATCGTGGATCGGATTAAGGCTGGCCAGGCTGAGGATCCGAAGCTGGTGAGGATTCGGGAGCAGGTGGAAGCCGGTCTGCGGACTGACTTTTTGATTCATGAGGATGGCTCGCTGAGGTTTGGAGCCAGGTTGTGTGTGCCAGCTGGGGATATCAGAGAGGAGTTGATGGTGGAGGCACACAGTTCGCTGTATTCTGTGCATCCTGGTGGCACCAAGATGTACCAGGATCTTCGTCTGAATTATTGGTGGCATGGTATGAAGAGGAGCATGGCTCGGAGTGTAGCCAAGTGCTTGGTTTGCCAGCAAGTGAAGGCGGAGCATCAGCGTACGGCCGGGTTGCTACAACCGCTTCCGATTCCGGAGTGGAAATGGCAACACATCACTATGGATTTCGTGACTGGACTACCTCGGAGTCCGAAGCAGAATGACGCGATTTGGGTGATCGTAGATCGATTGACCAAATCTGCGCACTTTATTCCGTTCCGAGTGGGACAGTCCACTGAGGCGCTAGCAAGGAGATATATGGAGGTAAAATTCTTTTACTCTCCGTTTTTATTTCCTTTTCCTAGTTTGGATAGTGATGTAACGTGAATCGTGTAGGAGGTTGTGCGACTTCATGGAGTCCCCGTGAGTATCGTGTCTGACAGAGACACGAGGTTCACATCTCAGTTCTGGCAGAGTTTGCAGAAGAGCTTGGGTACGCGTCTGAGTTTCAGCACGGCGTACCATCCGCAGACGGATGGCCAGTCCGAGAGGACGATTCAGATTTTGGAAGACATGCTGAGGGCGTGCATGTTGGATTTCAAGGGTTCGTGGGAGGACCATCTTCATTTGGTGGAGTTTTCCTACAACAACAGCTTCCAGGCGAGTATTGGCATGGCGCCTTTCGCCGCTCTTTATTGGAGGAAATGTCGATCGCCATTGAGTTGGGATGACGTTGGTGATCGGGAGTTGTTGGGACCTGAGATGATCGTGGAGGCCGTGGAGATCGTCAGGAATATTCGGGAGAGGTTGAGGATTGCTCAGGACCGTTTTAAGCATTGGGCGGATGCTAAACGTCGTCCTTTGGAGTTTCAGCCGGGCGACCATGTGTTCTTAAAGATTTCCCCGAATCGTGGTGTGATTCGTTTTGGGAAGCGTGGAAAGTTGAGCCCGCGATACATTGGACCATTTGACATTTTGGAGAGGGTTGGCGAGGTAGCTTATCCCTTGGCCTTGCCGCCGTCTTTGGAAGGAGTTCACAATGTTTTCCATGTGTCGCAGCTTCGTCGATACATTAGCGATCCGTCTCATGCGGTAGATTTTTCGGAGATTACCGTTCGCCCCGATATGACGTATGACCAGCATCCAGGGCAGATTCTGGACAGGCGTCAGAAGTCGCTTCGGAACAAGATTGTCAATCTTGTGAGGGTGATGTGGCGACACGGCTCACCTGGAGAGTCTACTTGGGAGAATGAGGATGAGATGCGAGAGCGTTTCCCACTTTTGTTTCCGGACTCGTGAGTATTTGGAAATTCCGAGGACGGAATTTTTCTTAAGTTGGGGAGGATGTAACGACTGCTTTTCATGTATCTGGATTTAATATAATATAATATATGTTTTGGTGGATTTTCTCCTCTTGTGTGGTTTTCGTCTCCGTAGCTTTCATTTTCGATCGATTCGTCGTATTTTCTCGCTTCTTCCTTAGGATCGTCGATTTCGAAGTAAGTCATTCGTGACGGGCTTCATAACGGTCGTATCTAACTATTAGATCAAGCCTAGGAGTCTTAGGAATCGATCCCGGGGCCCCGCGCTCCGTATCGGAACTTTTGGTGCTCATTAGCCGGTGTAAGAAGGGCCACCGACCGACTAGATGACGATCCAGTCGGTCGGCAATCCTTCTTGGACCGACTAGTTGGCTTTCTAAAATTATTCAGGAGTTACTGTTTATCGTTAGTCGGTCTAAGAACGTTGGTTGACCGACTAGGTTGCAAACTAGTCGGTCAGCAATGCTTCTTTAACCGACTAACACATCATCTTAATTTTAGTTGAGTTACTGTTTACTCTTAGTCGGTCTAAGAACGTTCATCGACCGACTAGATGCTAAACTAGTCGGTCAGTATTTGTTCATGGACCGACTAACTCTAAAATCCTATTTTCGTTCAGGAGTTACTGTTTGCACTTAGTCGGTCTGCGTTGGCCGACCGACCGACTAGATGCCAAACTAGTCGGTCAGTGGTTACTCTTTGACCGACTAACCAGTGTTAAAACCCTAATTTCTGGGCAGCCGCCAGCTCAACCTATTTATACCCAACCCAAACGATTTCATCTTCTCCAACACGACCCAAAACCCTAAAATCTTCCCCCTTCAGCCCCCATCTTCCTCCAAGCTTCATTTCTCCATTCCAAGCCCTAAATCCATCATCCAAGCCATCCATTCACTCTATCTACCTCTCATCTTCCCCAAAATCTCACCAAAACCCATCAAAATCCCCAAATCCCCCAAAACCCCCAAAACCCTAGTTTCCCCAAACTTCTCCAATCTTTTCCAGATCTGATCCTAGGGTTCCCCGGAGTGTTTCTTCCGTCTCCTCTTGGTAAGAAAACGATCTACCGTTGTTTTTATAGCATATTGGTATTTTTATGAAACCCTAATAAAATTCATGTTGTTTGGTGTTTGTTTCCCCCATAACAGCGATTTCCCCGTAGATTGGCATCCGTGTGACGAAGTAGTCGCCATCCCCGGTGCTAGGCAAGTGAAACTTGCCACTTAGGGTTTAGGCCATGCTTTAGGCCATTTACTTGTTGTAGGCGTAAAAGAGGCTAGGCGACGAAATGATACCCGCCTAGGCGCAAATTGGGGAACTAGCTTGACAACGAAGCTAGTTCCAACACATATAGCATGTTGCACAAATACCATGTCATGTTTACTTTCCATTAACGGTACGCAAATTAAATGTCATGTCATTGCATTCTTTTGGTGATCCCGTGATTGCGTAGCATCGCTACAATACTTGTGTTCCTGGCTCGTGACCAGAAGCGAGCGTAATGAGTTGCTAACCCCAACGCTTGATATATTGAATTGTGAACTAAGAAACAAGCTCCCGTGCGGGGCAACCCTGGCTCACTTGCTGGGCTCATGTGCAGGGACCCTGGCTTGTTTAGTGCGGGATGGGGTAAGGGTTAGGCGGCCAGGCAACTGGGGGTCTGTTTGATCAACAACTGCAGTTGTAAGGCGTAAACTCTTTGGGGGTGGGGTAGTGTTTAGTGCCGATCGGTCTGAATGTTGTACCATTCAGCGAAGGGCGTAAACATCTACAAAACAACCGTGAAATGTGAATTGTGTTTAGTGCCGATCGGTCTGAATGTTGTACCATTCAGCGAAGGGCGTAAACACCTACAACGATGTGAATTGATTGAGATTGATAGTAGCGTGGCTACTCTTGTCTTGTCTTGTCTTGTCCCGATGATGGTTCTCTTGTACAAATCATCTTGCCATGTTTTAATTGTGCACTCATGTTATAACTGCCATGTCATGCATACTAAACTGCTAGGTTGCTAGTTGCCTTACTTTCAGTTTCCTTGCCCAAGTCTTTTAGACTTGCTGACATGTGCCCCTTTACTCTTTTGGGTGACACATGTTAGATCCTGAGCCTGAGTACTTTGTTGAGGACGAGGTGTTTGCTGACGCCGAGCCCGAGCTTGTGTTTGACGGGGAGTACGTGGACACTGGGGATCAGTCCTAGTGTCTTCGTTGTGTTTTACTTTTGTTAGACAGTTGTTTTGTTATCGGTGCGTAGCACCTATACTTTGTTGTGTCGTTTCTTTTGTTGGCCTTGTTCTGGGCCTTTAGACTCTTTTTCTTTTAGCCTGGTGGCTTTTCTGGATGTTGGACTTATTTTCTTGTTGGACAATGTATGAGATGTGAGATTTTATTTCAGTCTCTCCTTGTGTTATTATTGTTATTCTGTTGTGATTACAGGGACCTGCTTATGTATTATTGACGCTTATCGGGTTTGGGGCTTCACAGCTCCACTCCCATGCGGACCTTTTCACGTCTCGCCTCCATTTTAGGGAAGCGGGTCGTGACATAAACACTTCATGGGTAGTTCTGTAGGAATATGATGCCCTCGAGGCCATTTATTCCTGTGTGAATAGCACAAAACATCTTGTTCGAAATAACAGTAAGCTGTTTGGTAATGATTTATCTAAGTTATATTGTAATGTAGTTAACATTAGATATCAACTTAGGTAAAATCCTGAGACTTTATGCAAGGTCAAACGAGTATCGAGATGAGTATCTCGATCATGGAGAAACGTTTGACCGTCTGTAGCATAAGTCTAAAATGGTTCGTGGTCGTAGATGTTTCGAGACAAGGATATCGAAACATCGGATAGACCATTGTGTCTTAGTCTTCACCGTTTAGCGGTGGCGATGATCTCATGATCGCTTGACTTGGCGAAATCGAAGACGAGACACAGGTGCTCATTAGAATGAGTTCACCGAACGATCCACTAGAGTTATCATATGGTTACATTGACCAATCTGTCAGTGATAACTCTGAGTGATGATAGGATAGTTGGACTTTTGACTTGAGGTCATTTTGACGGACCTGTGCGTGAACGGTGCCACTTAGATCAACTGACCTAGCTTCGAGGCAAGGCCTGTCGAAAGGTCTTTTGATTGGGTGTCACTTGAAACGTACGAGGCGAGTAATGACCAAGAGAGGATTCGTCTCTCCCGGTCAATGGGAGTTAGTGTTGTAGAGTTAGTTCGGTCTTTAGTAAAAACTCTGCGCAGAGTATGTTGAAAGAAGTCCAACATTAGTTGACTAAAGATCGATAGAAACTAACCGGAGTCAAGTTATTGGGGTTGACAGTTTGACCGTACCCCAGACTTGATCTACACGACATAGTTAAGACGAAAAGACTATAACTACGGAATTCATCACGGAAACAGTCAGGTGGTCCCGACAATACTCATGTCAATGAGTTAACCACATAATGATGATTCCTGAAGCAGGGACGGCAACCACTGCTCGTGGTCACTGCCGTATAGGGCTTCGAGCCCAACCTGTTGTAAGGGTCAGGCTGTAGGGTCTCACACAGAGTGCAACGCTTCGTCTAGTAATAGGTAGAAATTAGTTAGGGAGAATAATTGCATTTTTGATGCAAGGGATGAAATAATTGCATTTGATGCAATATGGTAATTTAAGCTTAGATAGGGACTATTTTGCATTTGATGCAAAAGCGATTAAATGTGTATTAAATTGTTTAATACAATATTTAATAAAATAAACGCAAGGAAAAGTTCACGTGTAAGACGGGAATGTCCCGGTCTAAACCCAGGTTCGAACGGCGTCCAAATCGGACACCAGATGATCAAGTTATGCTCAAAACAGCCCATAGGATCAGACCGGGTCAGACCAGGCTAACCCAGACCAGACTAAGTCTGGCCTGGGCGCCTGGCCAGACCTGGCTGAGCCAAGTCGCCAGCCCAGGCGCCTGGGCTCAGGCCCAGGCGCTGGGCGCCTGGGCCTGCACCCAGGCGGGCCCGCCCAGGCTCCCTGGGCGCCTGGGCCACGCCCAGACGCCTGGGCCAGGCCCAGACGTTGGGTGCCTGGGCGCTGGCCCAGGCGGGCCGCCCAGGCTCCCTGGGCGCCTGGGCGCCTGGCCCAGGCCCGGGCCAGGCGCCCTGGCCTGGGCCAGGCGCCCGGACTGGGTGCACCAGCCTGGGTGCGCCCAGACCAGGCGTCCAGCCTGGTCTGGGCTCACCCAGTTGGTCTGGTGGGTCCCGATTGTGCAGAAATTCTGCCCTAGGGCAGAACAGTTTTTGACGGCTCAGTTTTTGTGAAAAACTAGCCTAGGGCTGATCTTTGGACACTCAATTGGAGGGTCAAACGACCTCCGATTGACGAACCGTTTTTTCCTATGCGTTCACCGTTGAACGCTTGTCGTATTGATAGGTTGTATTGATCTTGAAGCTCAACGGTGAGTGAGTTAAAATTCACGGAAGTTTGCACTTTGTGAAGTGCAAACTAACTTGATTTTAATTAACCCATTATTTAGTCCCACATCGGATTTTGAGAAAAGGGGAGAGTCCGCCGCCTATATAAATAGGGGTCTCCCCCCTTTCTCAAAACTCGTCCCAAGCTCTAGATCTGAGCGGCTCTCGTAAATGTTGGAGCACGCTCGGATCTAGGCTTAAATTAATATTTCTCTTCTCCCTAAATTTCTGCCTTACTCCTGCGGGCTCTAGCAAAGCCACAAAGGAGTTCGGATTCTGAATCTGAAATCTTGGCGGAGGTTTCACTCGCGTGAAACTTTCTTCGGCGCGTGGTTGGCTCGGCGGCACGGGGATTGATCGCCTCGGGATGCGGAGCGGTTCGAGGAGCGGTTCGGGGAGCGGTTCAAGGAGCGGCTCGGCGTGGGGCGGGAGCAGCTCGGAAGACGGCGCGGAACATCTCGCCTGCTCCAGGGCTGAGATTCCGGGTATGTGGTTAAAGTATTTTTAGCATTAGTTTAGTTTAATCGCAGTAGGCTAGATCCTTCTTGGGATGGTCAGACCCATCCCAAGTCGGCATAGATCTTGGCATAGGGTCTTGGACCTTAGGGCCAAGTTAAAATTGTTTTAACTTGCATGTTAATTAGTTAACATAGTTTTTCTTCCGCTGCTAAAATTTTTGTGTCTATGTTCCGTCCGACTTAGGACCGGACTAGAATTTTTGTGCCCTAAGGGACCGCGCACTTTCCCTACAGTGGTATCAAAGCATAGGTTTGCGTAGCCGATCTAGCCTGCGATTAATTTTAAACTTAAGAATGCTTTTAAATACCTTTTAAAATGTTTTTAAAGTTATTAGATAAATTTTAAAAATGTTTTATATGTTCAAATTTATTTGATAAATTTGTTAAGCATGAAAGTTTTTAAAATGATGTTTTAATTTATGAGATATTTTAAAACTGTTTTAAAAGTTAAAAATTTTTATGCGATAAATTTTTTAACGTAGCATGCAAATTAGTGATTTTAAAATTAAGTTTTTTTTTATGAGATAAAAATAAAATAATCTTAAAATCATATTTTAAATTTAAATGTTAAATTTATGTATGCATGCTAAAAATTGTTTATGCGATAAACTTGGTATATTTAAATGTTAAATAGTTGTGCACTATCTTTATGCGATAAATTAGTGTAGAGTTATTTTAATGGCATGTTATATCTTGTCCCTTATTTGATAACACAAGACAAACCTTTAGGTTAGCCATTAAAATTGATTAAAATTTATTACTTGAATTTTAATGACATGCTATGCTTTAATAAATCATTAACAACTATATTAAGACCTAATTCCTGATTAGGGTAGTCCTTTAAATGAATTTTAAATTCTAATTGTTATAATTAATTTTCATTAAAGGACTTCGCTTCTAGCGTTGTTAATAAAATTTATTAAAATCCTAATAACGATTAGGGTAGCACGTGAACCTTATAGTTGATAAGGACTTAATAAAAGTTATTAAACAAATCCTAATAATTTTGAATTTAAGGATTCAACTAGTTGATAGGATTAATTAGTTGTTAATAAAAGCTGTTTAGTCTATGGCATACATACAAAAATGACAAGCTTCATTCAATGGACCATGATCCAGTCAATGTGCTTGGCTAAGAGTTCTGGGTCAACCCTTGCTAGTCCAAGGGGTAGTGATCCTGGCTTAGTCAATTCCCTGGCTGAGTTCCGCTGGACCGCAATGTCGCGAATCATGATTGTATGACACCCTGGACTATATCTAAGTCAAATACGTTAATGATCTTTTTCAAGATTAGCCGTAGCCCTCCTTGTTTTAGGGGTTAGCAACTATAGGGCCCGTGTTATAGTTGTTGAGATACACTCAAGCTGTGACATGGCAACCCTATAGAAACCAACTCCTTAAATACATAAGATGAAATCTTGACTAACCCTAACCGTCGTCTCGTACCCCGAGCGCCGGCGTAAGTTAAGTCAACGATGTAGTCTGACTTGATGTAAGTCTAAGACCTGACCCAAACCGACGTGTCGTGCATACACCGAGCTGAGGGGCAAGTCAGGCTAGACATGAAAACAAGGGTCCGACTAGACTAGACATTGTGATTTGGATGAGCACACTCATGATCACGAATGGCTAGGGGCAAAAACCGATTAAGAGAGTCATATCCGATATGATCGATGAAGAGTCATCTTCCGATCACAGAGTCAATCAACTTGTTGAGCTACACTCAAGGTTGTTTAGACTCAAGGTGATTGGAACTCTTACCCATTAATTTTAATTCGATTAAATCGTTCGTTATCAAGCTTTAAAACGTTCGTAAAATTAGTGGGAGGATATAGATAGATAAAAGCCAATCTACCTATATTTAATATTGAACATATGCTAAAACTAGGGCAAGACTATGTTTACCGTAGGAATTAAAATATAATATTTTAAAAGGTTAATTGGTCAAAATTTGATTAATTGAATATCAAGTTAAATTCTAATTGATGAAATTAAACTATATTCTCATTGACATTAAATGACCTTCTAAAGAACAGACTTAAGAAATATGATTTCATTAAGTTCTGGGTCCAATAAATAAATTAAAACTACATGTCACTCGTCTCTATATGAGGCAGCTTGAACATATAGGACATTCAAAGTATGTTTCTCCCTACAACTTGTCGAGCTACCCTCAAGGTTGTATGGACAAACAATTTTTGATCCGCAAAGTTCGAAAATTCGATCAAACCGTTTGACTCGAATACGAGTGCATGAGCGGTGCAAGACTATGTATCCCAACCGGATCTTGAGACTAGCAACTTCTTGAGCTACACTCTAGATTGCAAAGCTCAAGCGTTTGGATACATAAGTTGCTTGCATAGCTATTTATTTATGTTGATATCTAAATGTGATTTAGAAAAGGAAGAAGGCACTTCGGAAAGTCAATTGAGTAAGTTAGTTTAATTTATCATTAGTAGAGGCATAAGTAGGAGGAAATGAAAACATGACATATTTTGATGTCACATTTCGGAATGAGTTGTTATACAAAAGACGTTTAACACATTTTGACGAATGTCGTCACATTGCTTCTGAAGTAATGTTTTGTGTTAAGTAATTTGTAATAACCATATATATATTAAATGTTAGTATACATGAATACACAAGATAGTAGCAAACTTATATGGTAAAATTAGACTAGGCTGTATCAAGAGATTAAGCTTCACAAGTCACATAAAGGGGGGTCTGACCTCTCGTATTATGAAGTCTACGGACACTTGTGAGTCTTAGCCTCTTAGATACAATGGCCGAAACCCATCTGTGAGACAGTGGGAGAATGAGTTGTCGAACTCAGTCTAGTACATACTGATGTACCCGAGTCTAGATTAACCAAAATAAGTTATTCGTATATTTTATTAAGACACGTGTTCTTGATGAAACACAAGTCTGATAAAATAAAGAACGAAATGCCTAAAGTATTTAAACTGATTCGATTAGATCGAATGGTCAAATACTTAGCTACATAAAATCTTGTGTAATTAAAAGAAAATGTGATTTTCTCTCAGGTCAAGTCTGTTAACACATCAGTGTGTTAAAAGGCATGAATCACACTTAATTAGATTTAGTGTGATCCATTGTAAGTGACTCTGAGTTAACTCCTCCCTCTGGGTTAAGTCCCAGATAGTAATGCCTAGGTTTTGATAATGTTCTATAAGGACATTATCAATAATATATTCAATAAATCAATCGTAAGGAAGTTGTATCATTACTCGAATCTCGTGAGACAGATTGTCGAGTTAGACATCATAACTGATGATGACTTAGTCAACTTCTAGGATGAAATCCGGAGTAGTAACTCCGATTTAAAACTTGATGCAGGTCCGTGTGCGTAAATAAATTTGAGAATTTAGTTTACGTGCCCAAGGAAAATGTTTCCTCACTTTCTGTAAGAAAATCTTTAAGTTGAAAGATTGGTGCAGAAAAGGAAATAGTGAAGTATAATAATGTTGGACGAGAACGGTTTTCATCCTAATTTCTTTAAAACGGATTATGATGAAACCGGTTTCGCCAACAGATGTGTACAGATCTACTCGGACCAAAGCTCGATGTAAACGCTCAAGTTGACCACGAAAATTGGAACATTCACTTATAAGTTCGTTTTTCTAAATATGATTTAGACGAACTAACTTATATGAATTAGCCAGATAGTTTTCAAGGTCAGTGGGAGCGTATAAATTACATGCGAATCATCAAAAGGATGGAACATATATTTTGATTAAGTAATCAAAAGGTTTGATACTTTATCAGAAATAAATATGAGCCATTTGTAATGACCAATTACTAATTTAAAATTATTATCGTAAGGTACGATGAACTGGATAAGATCCAGGGAAATAAAATATTATAGATTCCGATAGACCAAATGAATGAGATTCAATTGGTTGGTCTAACACAAACATAAAAACCCCTTAAGTCTATAGTGTAGACGGTCTTAGCAGATCCACTCACGAAGGCTCTATCACATGAAGTCGGGAAAACTTATGTGTAAAAACGATATTAGATATCGAGATAAATGGGCCTGAGTGCAAGTGGGAGATGTAGGAATATGATGCCCTCGAGGCCATTTATTCCTGTGTGAATAGCACAAAACATCTTGTTCGAAATAACAGTAAGCTGTTTGGTAATGATTTATCTAAGTTATATTGTAATGTAGTTAACATTAGATATCAACTTAGGTAAAGTCCTGAGACTTTATGCAAGGTCAAACGAGTATCGAGATGAGTATCTCGATCATGGAGAAACGTTTGACCGTCTGTAGCATAAGTCTAAAATGGTTCGTGGTCGTAGATGTTTCGAGACAAGGATATCGAAACATCGGATAGACCATTGTGTCTTAGTCTTCACCGTTTAGCGGTGGCGATGATCTCATGATCGCTTGACTTGGCGAAATCGAAGACGAGACACAGGTGCTCATTAGAATGAGTTCACCGAACGATCCACTAGAGTTATCATATGGTTACATTGACCAATCTGTCAGTGATAACTCTGAGTGATGATAGGATAGTTGGACTTTTGACTTGTGGTCATTTTGACGGACCTGTGCGTGAACGGTGCCACTTAGATCAACTGACCTAGCTTCGAGGCAAGGCCTGTCGAAAGGTCTTTTGATTGGGTGTCACTTGAAACGTACGAGGCGAGTAATGACCAAGAGAGGATTCGTCTCTCCCGGTCAATGGGAGTTAGTGTTGTAGAGTTAGTTCGGTCTTTAGTAAAAACTCTGCGCAGAGTATGTTGAAAGAAGTCCAACATTAGTTGACTAAAGATCGATAGAAACTAACCGGAGTAGAGTTATTGGGGTTGACAGTTTGACCGTACCCCAGACTTGATCTACACGACATAGTTAAGACGAAAAGACTATAACTACGGAATTCATCACGGAAACAGTCAGGTGGTCCCGACAATACTCATGTCAATGAGTTAACCACATAATGATGATTCCTGAAGCAGGGACGGCAACCACTGCTCGTGGTCACTGCCGTATAGGGCTTCGAGCCCAACCTGTTGTAAGGGTCAGGCTGTAGGGTCTCACACAGAGTGCAACGCTTCGTCTAGTAATAGGTAGAAATTAGTTAGGGAGAATAATTGCATTTTTGATGCAAGGGATGAAATAATTGCATTTGATGCAATATGGTAATTTAAGCTTAGATAGGGACTATTTTGCATTTGATGCAAAAGCGATTAAATGTGTATTAAATTGTTTAATACAATATTTAATAAAATAAACGCAAGGAAAAGTTCACGTGTAAGACGGGAATGTCCCGGTCTAGACCCAGGTTCGAACGGCGTCCAAATCGGACACCAGATGATCAAGTTATGCTCAAAACAGCCCATAGGATCAGACCGGGTCAGACCAGGCTAACCCAGACCAGACTAAGTCTGGCCTGGGCGCCTGGCCAGACCTGGCTGAGCCAGGTCGCCAGCCCAGGAGCCTGGGCTCAGGCCCAGGCGCTGGGCGCCTGGGCCTGCGCCCAGGCGGGCCCGCCCAGGCTCCCTGGGCGTCTGGGCCACGCCCAGACGCCTGGGCCAGGCCCAGGCGCTGGGCGCCTGGGCGCTGGCCCAGGCGGGCCGCCCAGGCGCCCTGGGCGCCTGGCCCAGGCCCGGGCCAGGCGCCCTGGCCTGGGCCAGGCGTCCAGACTGGGTGCACCAGCCTGGGTGCGCCCAGACCAGGCGTCCAGCCTGGTCTGGGCTCACCCAGTTGGTCTGGTGGGTCCCGCTTGTGCAGAAATTCTGCCCTATGGCAGAACAGTTTTTGACGGCTCAGTTTTTGTGAAAAACTAGCCTAGGGCTGATCTTTGGACACTCAATTGGAGGGTCAAACGACCTCCGATTGACGAACCGTTTTTTCCTATGCGTTCACCGTTGAACGCTTGTCGTATTGATAGGTTGTATCGATCTTGAAGCTCAACGGTGAGTGAGTTAAAATTCACGGAAGTTTGCACTTTGTGAAGTGCAAACTAACTTGATTTTAATTAACCCATTATTTAGTCCCACATCGGATTTTGAGAAAAGGGGAGAGTCCGCCGCCTATATAAATAGGGGTCTCCCCCCTTTCTCAAAACTCGTCCCAAGCTCTAGATCTGAGCGGCTCTCGTAAATGTTGGAGCACGCTCGGATCTAGGCTTAAATTAATATTTCTCTTCTCCCTAAATTTCTGCCTTACTCCTGCGGGCTCTAGCAAAGCCACAAAGGAGTTCGGATTCTGAATCTGAAATCTTGGCGGAGGTTTCACTCGCGTGAAACTTTCTTCGGCGCATGGTTGGCTCGGCGGCACGGGGATTGATCGCCTCGGGATGCGGAGCGGTTCGAGGAGCGGTTCGGGGAGCGGTTCAAGGAGCGGCTCGGCGTGGGGCGGGAGCAGCTCGGAAGACGGCGCGGAACATCTCGCCTGCTCCAGGGCTGAGATTCCGGGTATGTGGTTAAAGTATTTTTAGCATTAGTTTAGTTTAATCGCAGTAGGCTAGATCCTTCTTGGGATGGTCAGACCCATCCCAAGTCGGCATAGATCTTGGCATAGGGTCTTGGACCTTAGGGCCAAGTTAAAATTGTTTTAACTTGCATGTTAATTAGTTAACATAGTTTTTCTTCCGCTGCTAAAATTTTTGTGTCTATGTTCCGTCCGACTTAGGACCGGACTAGAATTTTTGTGCCCTAAGGGACCGCGCACTTTCCCTACAAGTTCTTCTACCAATGGTGCTTCCGCTAGGAACACACCCCCATTTGGAAAGAAACCCACTTTGGGTGGACCTCCAAAGAAGGGTCATGATTTCATGTATACCATACCACGTAGGAACACACATCCTACTCCACATGTTAGCACATATGATGATTTTTATGCTCCACACCCACGAGCACGTGCACACCATGTGAGACACACTCATGCACGTGTTCCACCACATGCATATGTTCATTCACATTCTCATATGAATAAGTATCATCATGCACCAATGCATCATATGCCTTATGCTTATCCACGACATGCATCACATAGAAATCAACAACGGATGCATGTTCCCAATAGGATTAGGACTCTCAAGACATACACTATTTGGGGGTCCGAAGAACACTAGCATGCATGCAAAGAATATGTATGTGCAATCGTTTATTAATGATATTATTTTGAATGATGATTATGTTGGAAAATCACGGTCCTCGTGGACTTGGTTTCTGAAGGGTTAGTTTCCTTTGACCCTTCATTGCTTGGTACCATAAGTTTAATTCCATTTTATGGGTACCAAAGCAATTGTGGTAAGAATTGGTTTATTTTTTATTTGCATATTGATCTTGGATGTGTATGTTAATTTGAATTTAGTTGGGATATGGGTTACATTTAATTTGAATTTAGTTCGCTAAATTTATTGCCTAACCATTAGGATCCAAAAAGATTTTTGGATACCAAAATGATATTCTATAGGTTCAATCCACTTTGGGATACCAACCCTACCAACTCCTTGATTTGCAAAGGATTTTCATTCAAATGGAGTTGATGGTGCTTAAAGCGATGCACCAAAGTAGGGGGAGCTTAATGTTGTAAGTATATTCTTACTTTTGATTTACATTGGTATCCATGTGTGTTGATTGCATGCATTGTTAGATTATATTACGATTGGTATCATTTTGTTTCAATTTGAATCCTAGTGTGCTGGATTAGTGTATGCCATAAGTTTTATGATGTTCTATCTATTTTCTTTGGCATAACATCGTTTGCATATTATATTTGGTATCAATTCACTACATTTGGTATTCTCATTGGATTTATGTCTCTGATATTGATTTCGTCGCTCGACGATTATCTTGGTTGAATAGAATTCTTTCTATGGAAACATAGAATTGTTTTCCATGCACTCTATGTAGTGCCCTGTGAAGCTACTGCACACGTACTAGAGGGGGGGGGGTGAATAGTACTTAAAATAATTAAGAGAGTTATTCCTAACTATTGTGTAATAAACAAACGACAATGCGGAATAAACAACAATCAACAAGAATAGACAACGCAAACAAAGAATGTAACGGGTTCGGATCCACCCAAGTCTCCCCGACTTGTTCCCGGTGATCCTACGTCCCAAACACCCGGATCCCCTCCGGATACTTGAGTTAGAAACCCTAACTCAAGATTTAGCACTATGAAATTCTTGTGAAAAACCTTCACAAGACCAAATCATACAAATGACATGTGACTCCCACAAACCGGGATCACACCATCTCTCACAACCGAGAGACAATCTTAAATATCAAATACGATGAAATAAAGAAACACTTACCACAAAATCCTATGCCTTGAGTATACTTACCAAATTAGGGCAAAGATGGATTTTGAGGAGAGAATGTCACCAAACCGAATCTCCACCAATAAGATCAGCGATCGAAGGCTAGGATGGAGGATGGTGACTTTGGATCAAGCTCTAGGATTGGAAGGCTCACAATGGAGAGAATCTCTCTTGAGGAAATGGCTCAAAGAGTTGAGGGAGAGATTCTTGTGAGGAAGAGAAAGCTTTAGAATGGAGTTGAATAGCTTCTCTTTGATATCTCTAAACCTCTAAAATGGCAGCCTTGAATACAAGGAAAGAACCCCTCCAAGTATATATAGGATAGAGGAAAGAGAGAGAGAAAAACGTTTCAATTAAAGCTCCAACGGCTCTATTCTGAACCAGACTAGTCGGTCAAAGAAGTATCACTGACCGACTAGTTCATCAACTAGTCGGTCGGTGATACAACGTAGACCGACTAACGATTGATCAGCCAAAAGGTGAAGTACAGGAGATAGACAACTAGTCGGTCTAAGAAGACTTGCCGACCGACTAGTTTCACAACTAGTCGGTCGGTGAATGATCTTTGATCGACTAACAGTCGAAATAGAGAAGGCTGACCTCAAGTTGACTTAGTCGGTTTAAGAACAAATGCTGACCGACTAGTTTCTCAATGAGTCGGTCGACAAACGTTCTTTGACCGACTAACTCGAAACAGTAGCTTTGGATGTACAGAGGCAAGCTCAACTAGTCGGTCTGAGAAGGATTCCTAACCGACTAGATCGTCATCTAGTCGGTCGGTGAACCTTCTTTGACCGACTAATTGATCGACATGGCTGAACTGAAATGAGTTAGGACATCTAGTCGGTTCATGAAGAGTTGCCGACCGACTAGATCGTCATCTAGTCGGTTAGTGACTCTACTTGAACCAACTAAGATGCACTAGAAGCCGAGGGAAGAAGCGATAAGCTTCGTGAAAGTTTCTAATGGCTTCTATGATAATCCTAGCTCTAAGATATGAGCGAAATGAAGATATTAATGTAAGTCCTACTCAAGGCTTAACATTCTAATCTATGAAGCTAAAAGACAATAAATAATACATGACGAACCGTCTTCGAAGCTTCAATCTTCATTCTTCTTGACTTCAATAATGCTCCTAGAGCTTCAACGAAGCTTCAGGCACACGATCACGCGTATTGAGAAGTCTTGAGACGTCGCTTTTGATATACGTATTCTTTTGGTGACGATCTCCATAACCGTGCACACAAACAGTTAGTACACGATATTTATGTTTGCTCATCATCCAAAACCAAATCCGGGGAATCAATACTCAACATTCTCCCCCTTTTGGTGATGACAAACCAACATAAATAATAATCAATAATAATGATTCAAAAGAAATTTACTTACTCCCCCTGCATTGATGACACGTTAGTTCCGTATTCAATAATATTCATACGCATCAAGCAGACGAGGAAGATATGAAAAATGAACCAATTATTGACATATAGGATCTAAATCCATTTTTATATCTTCACTCCCCCGGAATCTAACATATCAAATTAGATTCACGGTAAATTGCGTCGAATTATCAATTAGCACATTGTCATTATTATATCTCTCCCCCTTTGGCATTAGCAAAAAGAGTGGGAGGAGATCAACGACAAAACCAATAGCTAAAAAATAAAGCACGGGAGTCGAAGAATACGACCACGGTCCAAATGACACCAATGCAAAATATCAAATGTAAAATACCGAATAAAAGCAAAGCGTGCCAATGAGACCAAAGTCGAAAATCGAAAACCGAAATCATAAAACCATAGGCGAAAATCGAAAAACGAAATCATCAAACCATAGGCGAAAATCGAAATACGAAATCATCAAGCCATAGACGAAAATCGAAATACGAAATCATCACGCCATAGGTGAAAATCGAAATACGAAATCATCAAAACTCAAATCAATTTCACGTATTGAGTTTTGGAACATACTCTCCAAAATCAACATCAGATACAAAAATCCAAAGAGAACACCAAGAGTAGCAAATTGATACCAAAAGTAACATGCAAAAGTGTTATGCCAAAAATAGATAGAACATCATAGTACAATGGCATACACAATTCTAGCATACTAATAGAAACAAAATGATACCGATGTGAATATTCTAACAATGGATGCATTTAACACACATGGATACCAATGTAAATCAAAAGTAAGAATATACTTACTAAATTAAGCTCCCCCTACTTTGGTGCATCACTTAAGCACCAACAACTCCATTTGAATGAAAATCCTTTGCAAATCAATGAGTTGGTAGGGTTGGTATCCCACGGTGGATTGAACCTAGAAAAACTCAATATGGAGCTAAAATTTGATATGATGCTCCTTCTCTTATCCTTGAGTACCTAAAGATAAAATATCATTCCATGGTACCCAAGGACATTGGGTCCTAAGAAATTAGACTTTTGGAAGCCAAGTCCAATTGGACTTAGACTTTCCCACATAATTATCATTATGAACGACATTCATAAAATAAGAATTCATATACACTTGTTTTTCATTCAAATTTGTGTCCTTTGGGCTCCAAATAGTGAAGATTTTGGGAGCCCTATTCCTATTGGGAACATGCATATGTTGTTGATGTCTATGTGATGCATGTCGTGGATAGGCATAAGGAACATGATGCAATGGAGCATGATGATAATTATTCATATGGGAATGAGGATGAGCATATGAATGTGGAGGAACACGTGCATGAGTGTGTCTCACATGGTGTGCACGTGCTCGTGGATGCGGAGCATAGAAATCATCATATGTGCTAACATGTGGGGTAGGATGTGTGTTCCTACGTGACATGGTATACATGAAA
Organism: Scilla litardierei; assembly: GCA_030789695.1. Lineage (NCBI taxonomy): Eukaryota > Viridiplantae > Streptophyta > Magnoliopsida > Asparagales > Asparagaceae > Scilla > Scilla litardierei. The sequence goes on from CM061134.1 coordinate 163,249,656, forward strand.
GCATGACCCTTTTTTGGAGGTCCACCCAAAGTGGGTTTCTTTCCAAAAGGGGGTGTGTTCCTAGCGAAAGCACCATTGGTAGAAGAACTACCCATGAAGTGTTTACTTCCACTAGTAAAAGCATCGGAAGATGGCCTAACAAAGGTGGCGGACGATTTGGACGAATCTCCCATCTTATACCCCAAACCAATGTGATGATTGCCCGGAGGTAAGTCATTTAGGATATTGTCCAAATGGCCCTTACCTTTATTGAATTCATGAATTCGGCCTAATGTGTGCTCATGCTTCTCGGTGAGAGAATGCAAAGAAGCATCCAAGGTAGACACTTGCGATGCGAGTGCACAAACACGTGACTTGAGATTTTTATTCTCAATACTCAAAGTTGAGTTTTGAGACGTCAAATCCGCTATCACATGTTCATCCGAATCCCCGATATGAACATGCTCTAGTTGAGATTTGAGATTTACAATCTCATTTCTCAACTCTTCAACAACGATGTCGTTGTTGATGATGAAAGGCTTATGCGAGTTTTTAAGACTATCTAGCTCATTTTTAGTCTTCATGAATCTAGTAGCCAAATTAGAAAACTTATTCCAAAGTTGTTCGTTGGCTAATCTAAGTTCATCCATAGTTACCTCATCGCCTTCATCCCCGCTTCCATCCTCGCTTTCATCGGAGGAGGTCTCTTGATCACGATCCTCTTTACCCATGAAGCACGTGTGTGCTTTCTCCACTCGTTCATCATCCAAATCTCCACTTGAGGAGTCGGAGTCGGTGAAAGTGCCGAGAAGTCCTTTCTTGGGCTTTCTCAACTTGTCGTACTTGGATGCCTTCCACTTCCCCTTGTGTTTGTAGAGAGGACAATCCGGCTTGATATGTCCTGGCTTATTGCATTTATAACACACGGTATAAGCATTAGTCGAAATAAATTTTGATTTACGATTCAACTTACCTTGTCGGAAGAATCGGTTGAACTTCTTTGCCATATCGACCAAAGCTTCCAAGTCCAATTCTTCTTCCGATTCTTCTTCCGATTCTTCGTCATCGGTAGATGGAGCGGCCTTGTATGCAATCGTCCTTTTCTTTGGCTCGTCTTGCTTCAAGTATGACTTCATCTTTTCTTTCATCATGAGCTTGCTATCCTTGCGTACCTCGTATGACATCAAGGTACCCATTAGTTGTGTGACAGTATATGTTTTCATGTCATTACCTTCCTCGATGGCGAAGGTACGCTTTTCCCAACACGAAGGAAGTCCATCGATGATCTTTGAGACTTTCTCCTTTTGGGTGTAGGTTTTCCCAAGAGCTTCCAACTCGTTTGTGATGTCGACGAAGCGAGCATAATACTCCTTCATCTTCTCACACTGTTGCATATGAAATAGTTCGAAATCTTTATTCACAACAACAAGTTTAGAATCTCTTACCCTACTCGTCCCTTCATGCAAGATGAGGAGGGAGTTCCATATTTGATATGCACTCTTACATGTGCATATCTTATTGAAGTCTTCGGGCTCCAATGCGCATTGCAAGGCATTCATTGCCTTGGCATTGCTTACCTCAGCGGTGACCTCCGCGGGAGTCCACTTCGCGAAATCTTCTTCGGCGGGCTCGACATACTCCTTCATCGTGGCTCTCCAAAGTGAAGCGCTCCGGAGGAAGGTTTCCATTCGGCATTTCCAGTACCCGTAATTGGTACCATTTAAGGAGGGAGGCCTAGTTGAGGATTGCCCTTCCAACAATGAAGAAGCTCCGTGACGATTCTGTTGGGGATTGGGGGTTCCCTTAGGGCACAAAAATTCTAGTCCCGTCCTAAGTCGGACGGAACATAGACACAAAAATTATAGCAGCGGAAGAAAAACTATGTTAACTAATTAACATGCAAGTTAAAACAATTTTAACTTGGCCCTAAGGTCCAAGACCCTATGCCAAGATCTATGCCGACTTGGGATGGGTCTGACCATCCCAAGAAGGATCTAGCCTACTGCGATTAAACTAAACTAATGCTAAAAATACTTTAACCACATACCCGGAATCTCAGCCCTGGGGCAGGCGAGATGTTCCGCGCCGTCTTCCGAGCTGCTCCCGTCCCACGCCGAGCCGCTCCTTGAATCGCTCCCCGAACCGCTCCTCGAACCGCTCCGCATCCCGAGGCGATCAATCCCCGTGCCGCCGAGCCAACCAACCGCCGAAGAAAGTTTCACGCGAGTGAATCCTCCGCCAAGATTTCGGATCCAGAATCCGAACTCCTTTGTGGCTTTGCTAGAGCCCGCAGGAGTAAGGCAGAAATTTAGGGAGAAGAGAAATATTAATTTAAGCTTAGATCCGAGCGTGCTCCAACATTTACGAGAGCCGCTCAGATCTAGAGATTGGGACAAGTTTTGAGAAAGGGGGGAGACCCCTATTTATATAGGCGGCGGACTCTCCCCTTTTCTCAAAATCCGATGTGGGACTAATTATTGGGTTAATTAAAATCAAGTTAGTTTGCACTTCATAAAGTGCAAACTTCCGTGAATTTTAACTCACTCACCGTTGAGCTTCAGGATTGATACAACATATCAATACGACAAGCGTTCAACGGTGAACGCATAGGAAAAAACCGTTCGTCAATCGGAGGTCGTTTGACCCTCCAATTGAGTGTCCAAAGATCAGCCCTAGGCTAGTTTTTCACAAAAACTGAGCCGTCAAAAATGCCCATCAAACCTAGGGTTCCACACCCAAAGATGGGACCCACAAAACAGACCAGGTCAGACCTGGGCACAGCCCAGACATGGACCTGGGCGCAGCCCAGGCCAGGCCTGGGCGCAGCCCAGGCACCTGGCCTGGGCGCCCTGGGCGCCTGGGCCAGCCGCCCAGGCGCCCAGGGCGCCTGGGCCGCCTGGGCCCAGGCCCAGGCGCCCAGCGCCTGGGCCTGTGCCCAGGCGCCTGGGCGCCTGGGCGCCCGGGCCTGTGCCTGGGCCGGGCGCCCAGGCCCAGGCCGGCCTAGGCCTTACTGGGTCTGGCCAGCAGGCCAGACCAGTTTCAGACTGGGCTAGTCTGTCTGGTCTGGCGTGATCTGACCCTTTGGGCTGTTTTGGGCATAACTTGATCATTTGGTGTCCGATTTGGACGCCGTTCGAATCTGGGTCTAGACCGGAATATTTCCGTCTTACCCGTGAACTTTTCCTTGCGTTTATATTATTAAATATTGTATTAAACAATTTAATACACATTTAATCACTTTTGCATCAAATGCAAAATAGTCCCTATCTAAGCTTAAATTATCACATTGCATCAAATGCAATTATCTCTTCTTTTGCATCAAATGCAAATATTCTCCCTAACTTATTTCTACCTATTACTAGACGAAGCGTTGCACTCTGTGTGAGACCCTACAGCCTGACCCTTACAACAGGTTGGGCTCGAAGCCCTATACGGCAGTGACCACGAGCAGTGGTTGCCGTCCCTGCTTCAGGAATCATCATTATGTGGTTAACTCATTGGCATGATTATTGTCGGGACCACCTGACTGTTTCCGTGATGAATTCCGCAGTTATAGTCTCTTCGTCTTAAATATGTCGTTCGGATCAAGTCTGTGGTACGGTCAAACTGTCAACCCCAATAACTTGACTCCGGTTAGTTTCTATCGATCTTTAGTCAACTAATGTTGGACTTCTTCCAACATACTCTGCGCAGAGTTTTTACTAAAGACCGAACTAACTCTACGACACTAACTCCCATTGACCGGGAGAGACGAATCCTCTCTTGGTCATTACTCGCCTCGTACGTTTCAAGTGACACCCAATCAAAAGACCTTTCGACAGGCCTTGCCTCGAAGCTAGGTCAATTGATCTAAGTCGCACCGTTCACGCACAGGTCCGTCAAAATGACCTCAAGTCAAAAGACCAACTATCCTATCATCACTCAGAGTTATTACTGACAGATTGGTCAATATAACCATATGATAACTCTAGTGGATCGTTCAGTGAACTCATTCTAATGAGCACCTGTGTCTCGTCTTCGACTTCGCCAAGTCAAGCGATCATGAGATCATCGCCACCGCTAAACGGTGAAGACTAAGACACAATGGTCTATCCAATGTTTCGATATCCTTGTCTCGGAACATCTACGACCACGAACCATTTTAGACTTATGCTACAGACGGTCAAACGTTTCTCCATGATCGAGATACTCATCTCGATACCCGTTTGACCTTGCATAAAGTCTTAGGACTTTACCTAAGTTTATATCTAATGTTGACTACATTACAATATAGCTTAGATAAATTATTACCAAACAGCTTACTGTTATTTCGAACAAGATGTTTGTGCTATTCACACAGGAATAAATGGCCTCGAGGGCACCATATTCCTACATCTCCCACTTGCACTCAGGCCCATTTATCTCGATATCTAATATCGTTTTTACACATAAGTTTTCCCGACTTCATGTGGTAGAGCCTTTGTGAGTGGATCTGCTAAAACCGTCTACACTATAGACTTAAGGGGTTTCTATGTTTGTGTTAGACCAACCATTTGAATCTCATTCAAATACTTCATTTGGTCTGTCGGAATCCATAATATTTTATTTCCCTGGATCTTATCCAGTTTATCGTACTTTACGATAATCATTTAAATTAGTAATTG
>CM061134.1:163254777-163379414 GCA_030789695.1 Scilla litardierei
TTCTTCTGATTCTTCATCATCTGTAGATGGAGCGGCCTTGTAAGCAATCGCCTTTTTCTTTAGCTCGTCTTGCTTCAAGTACGCTTTCATCTTCTCCTTCATCTTTATCTTGCTCTCCTTGCGTACCTCGTAAGACAATAAGGTACTCATTAGTTGTACAACCGTGTACTTATTCATATCGTTACCTTCCTCGATGGCGAAGGTACGATTTTCCCAACAAGAAGGAAGTCCGTCGATAATCTTCGCGACTTTCTCCTTTTGGGTGTAGATCTTCCCGAGAGCTTCCAATTCGTTGGATATGTCCACGAAGCGAGCATAGTAGTCCTTCATGGTTTCACCCTGTTCCATGTGAAACAACTCAAATTCTTTGTTAGCGACAACGAGTTTAGAATCTTTTACCGTACTCGTTCCTTCGTGTAGGATGAGGAGTTGGTTCCATACTTGATATGCACTCTTACATGTGCATATCTTGTTGAAGTCTTCAGGCTCCAACGCACATTGCAAGGCATTCATTGCCTTGGCATTGCTTACCTCCGCGGTAGTCCACTTCGCGAAATCTTGTTCGGCGGGCTCGACATACTCCGTCATCGTGGCTCTCCAAAGTGAAGCACTCCGGAGGAAGGTTTCCATCCGGCATTTCCAGTACCCATAGTTGGTACCAATGAAGTGAGGAGGCCTAACTGAGGATAGCCCTTCCAAAACTGAAGAAGCTCCTTGACGATCCTTGAAGACGTTGTAGTCGTTGTTTGTCATAGCTTTGAACTCTGGCTTTGATACCAAATGTAATACCCTGTGAAGCTACTGCACATGTACTAGAGGGGGGTGAATAGTACTTTAAAATAATCAAGAGAGTTATTCCTAATTATTGTGCAAGTATACAAACAACAATGCGGAATTAGACTACAAACAACAATCAACAAGAATTAACAAACACAAACAAAGCATGTAACGGGTTCGGATCCACCCAAGTCTCCCCGACTTATTCCCGGTGATCCTACGTCCCAACCACCCGGATCCCCTCCGGATACTTGAGTTAGAAACCCTAACTCAAGCTTTAGCACTATGAAATTCTTGTGAAAAACCTTCACAAGACCAAATCATACACAATATAAATGTGACTCCCACAACCCGGGATCACACTCTCTCTCACAACCGAGAGACACAATTGCAATATCAATTGAAATGAAATAAAGAAACACTTACCACAAAATCCTATGCCTTGAGTAAATCTTACCAAATTAGGGCAAGGAGGGATTTTGAGGAGAGAATGTCACCAAACCGAAGCTCCACCAATAAGATCAGCGATCGAAGGCTAGGATGGAGGATGGGGACTTTGGATCAAGCTCTTGGCTTGGAAGGCTCACAATGGAGAGAATCTCTCTTGAGGAATATGGCTCAAAGAGTTGAGGGAGAGATTCTTGTGAGGAAGAGAAAGCTTTAGAATTGAGTTGAATAGCTTCTCTTTGATTTCTCTAAACCTCTAAAATGGCAGCCTTGAATACTAGGAAAGAACCCCTCCAAGTATATATAGGATAGAGGAAAGAGAGAGAGAAAAACGTTTCAATAAAAGCTCCAACGGCTCTATTCTGAACCAGACTAGTCGGTCAAAGAAGGATCACTGACCGACTAGTTCATCAACTAGTCGGTCGGTGATACAACATAGACCGACTAACGGTTGAACAACCAAAAGGTCGAAGTACAGGAGATGACAACTAGTCGGTCTAAGAAGACTTGCCGACCGACTAGTTTCACAACTAGTCGGTCGGTGAGTGTTCATTGACCGACTAATAGTCGAAACAGAATAGGCTAACTTCAAGTTGATTTAGTCGGTTTAAGAACAAATGCTGACCGACTAGTTTCTCAACTAGCCGGTCGACAAACGTTCTTTGACCGACTAACGATAAACAGTAACTATGGCTGTACAGGGGAAGCTCAACTAGTTGGTCTAAGAAGGATTCCTAGCCGACTAGATCGGCATCTAGTCGATCGGTGACTCTTCTTTGACCGACTAATTGATCAACAAATCTGGGCTGAAATGAGCAAGGCATTCTAGTCGGTTCAAGAGGAATTGCTGACCGACTAGATCGTCATCTAGTCGGTTGGTGACTCTACTTGAACCAACTAACATGCACTAGAAGCCGAGGGAAGAAGCGATAGGCTTCGGGAAAGTTTCTAATGGCTTCTATGATAATCCTAGCTCTAAGATATGAGCGAAATGAAGATAATAATGTAAGTCATACTCAAGGCTTAACATTCTAAACAATGAAGCTAGAAGACAATAAATAATACATGACGAACCGTCTTCGAAAGCTTCAATCTTCATTCTTGACTTCAATAAAACTCCTTGGGCTTCAACGAAGCTTTAGGCACACGATCACGTGTATTGAGAAGTCTTGAGACGTCGCTTTTGATGTACGTATTCTTTTGGCGACGATCTCCAAAACTGCGCTCACAAATAGTTAGTATACGATATTTATGTTTGCTCATCATCCAAAACCAAATCCGGGGAATCAATACTCAACAAAAGTTTCGGGTATGTAGTTTAATTAGCTTTCTTTTAATTATGTCGCAGTAATTTAGATTTTTCATGGGGTGGTCAGATCCACCTCAAGTTAGCAGAAATCCTGGCTTAAGGTCGTGTTTCCTTACGGCCTTCGTTAAATAGTTTAACGAATTCCTTTTCCGCTGCTTTCTTTTGCTTCTATAGTCCGTCTGACGTAGGCCGCTTGCCGTGCCTGTGCTTCCTAGAGCAGATTTGGACCTGAAGAAAGATCAAAACGACCGTGCCGACATGAAGCATGACCGTGCTCGAAGCAGCAACGCTGGTCGGCCCTAGTTTTTCTAGCGGCTGTACAGCCGTGCCATTTGTCGCACGGTTGTGCACCCTTATATTTTCGCCTATAGTATAAATATTTGTGAGTGGATTGAGAGAAGGAGGAAGGCTTTTTCTTTTGCGAATTTTTAGGGTTCTTCCTCCCCTTTGGGGGTTGTTCTTCATTGTATTTGAGAATTTTAATTCTAATGTTTTGTAATGAGTTCTTCTTTCTGTTAGTTTAATTTCATATGCATTGTCTTTAATTCCATTTTATTGCTATTTGTGATGTTTTTCCTTATTTGTTGTTTATCTCTTGTTGTGATGTTGGTAGAGTAGACTTTTGTTCCTAAGGCTTAGCTAAACCCTAGTGTAGGTTGTTCATATGGGATTGATCGCCTCAATTTCATGCTAATTAGGGTTGTAGTCTTAGGAATGGGTTTGGATGGGCTTAATTCATCCCACCTCGTAGTCGAGGAGGGGTGTGTGGCTTTCTAGCGTTCGGCACCGACTAACCATGTGGCACACTCACTAGAACCACTACTACCATGGTTTCCGACTAACCATCGGAGGCTACATCAAGAGGTCCAAATTATTCTTCGATTCCCCCCTCACGTTTAGATGTCGAGAGGACAAAGATTGAGACTTAACTATCATCTAAGGCTGCAACCCATTGGCTCGAGAAGCTAGGTCCATCCTCATGCTCAATTTGCACTAGCGGTAACGCTTGGCCCTCGGCACCTTTCTTTATTTTTGTCTTTTAGTGTAATTATCACCTTTCATTGTTTACTTTCGTAGCTAGCTAGGTATATAATTGATCGATACTCATACCACTGCCTCCCTGTGTTCAACACCCGCTGCATACGATCCGTATTGCTTGTGGTTAACTTGTATACATCTTTTGCACCGAGCACATGGCAAGAAGTTGAATAGTTAAAGAACTTGTTAGCAGACGTTTCACCGTGGAGGGAAAAACTGCATCAGTTTCACTTCATTGTGATTCTCAAGAAGCCATTGGAGTTGCTAAAAACAGTGTCTACAATAGGAAGAAAAGGTACGTACGCATCATGCACGATGTGGTTAAACAACTCCTGAAAAATAGAGTCCTTTCTTTGGAATATGCGAGGTCCGAAAGAAATCTTGTAGATCCACTAACCTCGGGGTTGCCAAGGAAATGGTTCTTGATTCGTCGAGGGGGATGTGCTAAAGCCCATGAGTTAAGATAATATGGTTGATACCCGGTGTGGTCTAACAAAGCCATATGATCCTTAACATACACTACATTTCCATCTCTATGACGTGTGATAGTGTTTTTGAATCTATATCCAAGTTTTGGTGGTGCTATAGAGAAGAACTTGATGGACTCATTATCTGTTGAGAGGTTGAGCAATATGCTCTTAATCGTTTCTATTAAATCCATTTTGGCTCAACAGTAATTTGGGCTGAAGATGGCTCCTTCGTCGGGGTAGAGCCTCATTAGCGGACGAAATGGGACCCGTGAACGAGCGTCTCCGAGTCGGGGTGAGCTAGGAATGGACTCCACGGATGGATATTGACCTACCTTCATAGTATTTCCATTATCCTGCAAAATGAGAAGATCGTTAGGGGGTCGGGTTGAGGCCCCACCGATTTCCCTCTGACGCTCAAGTTAGTTTCTCTTGGATGAAAAATATTGAGCAAGATAAAAGAGGAAAATGTAAGAGGAAGATTTTACCGTCCTGAGTCAAACATGAAAGGTTGAAGTTTTGGGACAATCGAAATAATAAAGTTAATATAATATAAATTCGTTGATATAAGATGGAGAAGAGAAGTGTTTCCTTTCGACGTCTCCTCAAGAGTTGGCCATTCAGGCCTTTAGTTGGCACCGTCTGTGGGAAAGTTCAGAGTCGACATCCCCATCACTATCTAATATTGATTATGTCGAGTCATGCATATTTCCTTTTTTGGACTAATCCCCTTAAATGTCTCAACATTCCAATTTTGGTTGCCCTTAAATGTCTCAACGTTCCATTTTTTATTGCCGCTGTTAATCACCAAACATCTATTTGATTAATTGCAGCTGTTACAGAGTTAATTTTTTACTCGTTTGAATTATGTAACTTCTCTTGTTGAATCTTATAAATAGCTGTGCCTCATTTCTTCTGAGACACACAAACAATTTGCTTCCTTCAAAAATTCTCTCTTCTTCTGCGCGTTATCCTGGGTATCTGTACTGTGCAAACTCCAAAGTTTCTGGCAGCGAGTGGATGCGTCCAGGTGCTGCTGTGTTAACCTTAGGGAGCAACTGACGATATCGATTACCACAGAGGTCGCGTCGTAATTGCTTTTAAGTCAATGGTCGTCTCACGACACAGCTTTTTCTGATAAGTATTCTGTTCGTATCGGTTTCTTCGCTTCCCTATACAATTATCCTCAGTTCCTATATAGTCTGTAGCTCTATTCTTATACAGTCTGTTGCTCTGTTCCTTCGCCATTCAGCCATAGTCTTATACCTCTTTTAACCAACACATGGCCGTGGGAAACATCCCACACTTGTATAACAGGTGGTATGTACCCACACAATTGTTGGAAAAGGGCAAAAATAGAAAGTGCATGTACATTTCAACAATGTATAATGAAAATAACAAGAGCTTAAATAATTATCAATATTGTGTCAAATAAAGTAAAGAATCAGTTATCGGGTTACTCATTTTAAGTAATTATCCATTTTTATCATTATTTTCCACTCTTTCAATTTTTTAAGTAGGAAGTTCATATTTAATTAAGTCCTTAATTAGTTAGACTAATGACGATAGCCTAATTAGGCCAACAAATCCGTAAGGGGGACTAATCACCTAACTAAGTGAAAATCTTGAAAACTTTCTCACCATCCTAGAAGAAGAAAAAAAATAAGAAAATAAAAATGACGTATTAGAAAAGAAACTACAACAAAAGTAAATAGACTGACGCAATATTAGTAGGTGGAAATACTTAATACATCTACCTTTATATCATTATCTTAGACATAAATATTGGGGATAAATCCGCAGGGCCCGTTCTCGGTTTATGGTTGGTGAACCTCTTTTGAGGTTGGTTTTCGACCAAACAAAATGGTTCAAGTATTGACTTAACATGAATCCAAAAGCAAGCAAGCACTTAATTTCTAAAATCTTAATTATTTCCTTCACTCTTTTTTGGTATGATTTTAAGTTTTGGATAAGATGAGCTCAAGCTGATGTCACTCCCTCCTTTTCCCATTGTGGGCTCTTAGGTTGACCTTGGAATCTTGGATGGAGCTTTCTACAAACTAAATGAAGCAAGCCAGGATCGTGCATTCGATACACTTGATTACATAAATAAAGAGCCTCATGAATGATGCCAGAGCCATGAACTCAACTCACTGAACTTAGAAGGCAAATATCTTCAAAAAGTTTGCCAGAGTCATGCACTCACTTTACTTCCATTTTAGAAGTGAAGATCTAAATGATGGAAGCCATAGTCTTGAGGCTTCATGTGAGAAAGAAAATTGTAGGCAAGCAATCTTGTTTGGCTTACTATGGAATCCCAAATGTGCCCAGTTGGCAAAGAAAAAGAGGAGGAAGAGAATATATGAAAAGTAAAAAGAGAGTAGGAGGAGGAGGAAGAGAAGCAATAGTTGGAGAAGAAATGAGGAGGACGCGGAGAAAGAAGAAGCTGTAGCAATTGGGCCAGAGGAGGAGAAGAAAGAAGAGAAGGAAGAAAGGTTAAAAATGTTTTAATTTATACACAATCTATATTACAATTGGGGGGTTGTGATGTGAATTTGTCCCATGTTGCAATGCCACATCAACACCTTCTCATTTTTTCTCCTTGGTCTCTCTATATTTACATGGTTGTCATTGCCATTCTTCCTCTTTTGAACCCTCTTATTTAGAAGTTTGCCATTGGTATTTTTAACCATTTAACCCATGATGCTACCGGCACACACCCCCACACTTCTCACTCTTTTTCTGTTGTGCACGTGCAACGCGTCCTGCTCGTGTATATTTTTTTACACCGTACACTGTGTGCACAGGTCATTTCTAGATTAAGATATTTGGCAAGATGTTTTAATTTATATAATCTAAAGTTCTTTTCTGTTAATCATGCATCTGTCTCTCTGGTTAATGGTTACTTGAAATGTTGGTGTTCGTTGTACGGGCCTGGCCCACGCCAACAGACTCCGGAATAACTGATAAAGACTTTAATGAAAAGTCGGGATAATGCTCGGCACAGTCGGGCCGAGCTTAGGCCCATCAAGCGGCCCACTTGCTTGGAGGCCATCACATAGGCAGATGCCGATGACCAGCCTATCAACCGTTGAAATCGCCTACAAAAAAAAAAAAGAATGAGTGAACAATACCAAGAGGGTGAATGCGTGAAGTTTGCCATCACATTTCAAGTTTGTTGATTTGTTCACGCACACCACATTTCAGCATGCAAGTGAGACAGTGTTATTTTTAACCAAATATTCAAATGACAACAAAACTCGCATCCTTCGGTTTTGCTTTTATAATGCCATCGATCTATGCATGGCAGCATTGATATAAAATTTAGTCATGAATAAATTTTGATAATAATATGAACGTCTAAATCACGCAAAAAAAAAGTAATGATTAAGCCGAGTTCGGAGGTCTTATAAGAATATCAATTAAAGATTTTTACAAGATTATACATTTTATCAAAATAAAAAGAACAAAATGGAAAAAATAAACACTCAAATGCAACTACAATTTTATGGCAATAGTTGACCCTGAAGAGACCATGAGGGTAGATGTGATACTTAGCACTAAACAATTACGGTTAGAATACGCTTCTCAACAAATTAATTTTCAAAACTACAAGGTATAAGCAGTGGAAATACGATTAGAAAATTAAAAGACAACACAAGTAAAGAGAGTAAGAGCACAGACACCATTACTTACCCTGGTTCGATGAACTCACATGACCTATGTCTCATTGTGTTAAACCGGCCCGGGGGCATGCCGGCCCGGGTTCCGGGCCGGCCCGGCCCGGGCCCGGTGGCCCGTACCCGGGCCGGGCTCTGGCCCGGGCCCGGCCCCCGGGCCGGGCCGGCCCGGGTTTTTTTTTAAATATGCTCTCTGAGGCATATTTTAGGGGGTGGGGGAGCCGCGCCGGGCTGTGCCGGGGTTCTCCCCGGCCGGGCCGGGCCGGGCCGGCCCGGCCGGACCATTTTGACACCATGACTATGTCCAGTCCCCAAGTCCTACCTTAGCTTTCCACTATTCTCAAGAATAACACAATCCTTTTCACTACACCACAAGCCTATGTATGGATATCACCCCTTGAACAAGCTCGAGAATCAAACCACTCAACTTTGATAACCACTGCCGCTTACACTTGGGGCCAACCCTCACAACCGAGGCAAACTTGAAAACACGAGTACAAAATCCCTAAGCCTTGAAGATGAAGCTTGTGAGAATATGTGTGGCTAAGTGAGGGGATTTCTATTCAATAGGATTACCAATGGCTATTAGGAATACAAATGTATTTGGCTCTAAGATAGGAAGAAGAGAGCACAGTGAGGAATATGGCTACTTTGGGGGTTTTCTTTTCTTTCTTACTTGAAATAATCCAGATATATAGAGGTAAAAATCTACATGAGAAAATGCACAAACTATCCAAGCTAAAGGCTATAAAATGACTACAAGTGTATATCCTGTTACGGGGTGTTTTCTCACCACTGGTTGATAGTACAATGGTCTGAAGGTCGTCGCTGACGTAGAGGACGAGGATGACCATCGGGGCAGATCGGATGAGTAGGCTCTGGTGCGAGAATGCGTGGATCCGATCGACGGAGTGTCGAAGAGAAGCTTCGACGAGATGACAACCTCCGGGATCGGTCGGCCGAAAAGACTTTGGTTTGAGGACGTTCGAAACTGATCAATGGAATGCCGAGGGGAAGCTTCGGCTGGGTGACGTCTCATTCGATCTGCAAAATGAGGAAGCTTGTCAGGGGGTCGGACCTTGGTTTCGACCAAGTCCCCTCCGATGCCTAAGTCAGAACTTGACTGACGAGTGCTCGGTGGAATCGAGTTTGGTTCATGGAGAGACCAAGCACGAGTTCTCAGGACGAGCTGTGGAGAAGAAATGTTAGGTGGAAGGTGTAAGGAGATGGTGTCACCTGGGTGTCAAGTATCCAGAATCCCCATTGGTGGTTCTACCTCCTCGCCTTTACATAGATGAGCCCTGAGCCCTCTCCCTTTATGTCGGAGGCAATGATAACCCTTTATGGTCGTATTAATGAGGACCCATTTGAGGTAGCACTTGACCTGAGTAATGTCATCATTTGAATGTCATGAATGTGGGCCTTGAGTGCTGAATCAATGCCTTTGAGTGCCTGCCATAATTGGTAAGTACGTTGTCAATGTCTCCTCCCGACATGCCCATGTGTTCATGGCATTTATGGCCTTCCCGTTGCGCTCGTATGCATTGATGGAGGGTTGAATGTCAATTGACGTTGGCTCGGTTTGGGGAGCGATCTCCTCATCCAAGGAGAGCGAGCGGTCCACCGAGCCTTTGCCCCGAGTGGAGAGGCGCGACCCTCCCGTGAGGTCCCTTGGGCTAGAGCCCAGGGCAGTGGTGTGTAGTGCCCTGTGAAGCTACTGCACATGTACTAGAGGGGGGGTGAATAGTACTTTAAAATAATCAAGATAGTTATTCCTAATTATTGTGCAAGAAACAAACGACAATGCGGAATAAACAACAATCAACAAGAGATAGTCAAACACAAACAAAACATGTAACGGGTTCGGATCCACCCAAGTCTCCCCGACTTGTTTCCGGTGATCCTACGTCCCAACCACCCGGATCCCCTCCGGATACTTGAGTTAGAAACCCTAACTCAAGATTTAGCACTATGAAATTCTTGTGAAAAACCTTCACAAGACCAAATCATACAAATGACATGTGACTCCCACAAACCGGGATCACACCCTCTCTCACAACCGAGAGACACAATTCAAATAACAATTGAAATGAAATATGAAACACTTACCACAAAATCCTATGCCTTGAGTATAACTTACCAAATTAGGGCAAAGATGGATTTTGGGGAAGAATATGTCACCAAACCCTAGCTTCAAGAAGATGACCAGCAATGGAAGCCTAGGGTGGAGTTGATGACTTAGAATCAAGCTCTTGGCTTGAGAGGCTCACAATGGAGAGAATCTCTCTTGAGGAATTAGGGCTCAAGGTGTTGAGGGAGAGATTCTTGTGAGGGAGAGAGAGCTTTGAAATAGCTTGGGAGAGCTCTTCTCTTAGGTCTGAAATTGCTTGGAAATAGGACTTCTAACCCATCTTCAAACGAATCAGGATTCTATTTAAAGGGGCAAGAGAAATCGAGTTTGAAAGAATCCGAACGGCTCTATTCTGAAGCAGACTAGTCGGTCTAAGAAGGATCACTGATCGACTAGTTCATCAACTAGTCGGTCGGTGATTCAACATGGACCGACTAACAGCTCGACAGCCAAAAGAGTGATTTCCAGGCAACATGAACTAGTCGGTCTAAGAAGACTTGCCAACCGACTAGTTTGCCAACTAGTCGGTCGGTGAGTGTTCTTTGATCGACTAAGAGTGAAATGCATGTAGCTGAATACAAGTTACACTAGTCGGTCTAAGAACAAATGCTGACCGACTAGTTTCACAACTAGTCGGTCGATGAATGTTCTTGGACCGACTAACTGTAAACAGTAACTCAGGCTGTACAGAGGCAAGCTCAACTAGTCGGTCTAAGAAGGATTCCTAACCGACTAGATCGTCATCTAGTCGGTCGGTGAACCTTCTTTGACCGACTAATTGATCGACATGGCTGAGCTGAAATGAGTTAGGACATCTAGTCGGTTCATGAAGAGCTGCCGACCGACTAGATCGTCATCTAGTCGGTTGGTACTTCTTATTGAACCAACTAAGATGCACTAGAAGTCAAGGGAAGAAGCGATAGGCTTCGGGAAAGTTTCTAATGGCTTCTATGATAATCCTAGCTCTAAGATATGAGCGAAATGAAGATATTAATGTAAGTCCTACTCAAGGCTTAACATTCTATTCTATGAAGCTAGAAGACATTAAATAATACATGACGAACCGTCTTCATAAGCTTCAATCTTCGCTCTTGACTTCAATAAGACTCCTTGGGCTTCAACGAAGCCTTAGGCACACGATCACGCATATTGAGAAGTCTTGAGACGTCGCTTTTGATGTTCGTATTCTTTTGGTGACGATCTCCATAACTGCGCTCACAAACAATTAGTACACGATATTTATGTTTGCTCATCATCCAAAACCAAATCTGGGGAATCAATACTCAACATGGTGGGCCGAGTGACTGGTCACGGTTTACTTGGTTTCCATTGACCCGGTTAGAGGGTTGTATCAATGGCCCCCATCTCCTAAGTTCTATCACTGCAGAGGTTGATGTAATGATCGCCTTACCCTTGCAATACTAACAATAACATAGTAGAGGGGTGCTGAATAGTGTAATGGCAATAAATTGTCCAATTAAAATTAAACTTGCAAATGCGACATAATAAATGCAAGAGGAAATAATTGACACAATCAATCCAAACGCAAACAAAAGATTTTACACTGGTTCCCCAAACTTGGGTACGTCCAGCCACACCAATATTCACTATATTCCCACAAAGAGAAGTGAATACAAATCCCACAAAGAGATACACTCCCTCAAAGATGGAGACCTCATCAAGAGAATTTTGCCCTATACAAGGACCCAACCAACCCTTCATAGGGGTCAAACTCCTACCTAGAGAATTACTAACTCCCACTCAGAGAATTAGGGTTAGCCCTACACTAGGACACCAAACTCCCACTAAGAGAGTTACTCCTACAAAGAGAGTTATTACCACAAATAGAGTATCCTAATCCCACAAAGAGATAACACTCCCACAAATAGAGTCTACTCCCACAAAAAGAGAAAGATAATTCCCACAAAGAGAATTAGTGTTACAAGAATCACCTAGTAAAATAAATACTCTTACCTATGCCTTGAGATGCTTACTCATAGATGAATGCAAGGCATGGAAGAGGATCTCAAAGTGTTGAGATTTGCTTGAAAGTACTTGGATGATTTTCCTTGAGCTGGACTTCAATGCATGAAGAGGAATGAGAGCTCAAAGAGGGAAATGTGAGAGTTTGAGAGTGGCTTTTCAATCTCTAAATGATTTGCAATAGCATCCAGAAGTTCCTATGAACTCAGCCCTCTCATATATATAGGAACCCTATATCAACCCTCAAAACCCAAGAAAACAGCTAAAAACAAAAAGCTGCAACGGTTAGTTTCTGGGCAGAAACGTCACTGACAGTTGACTGAAGAACAAATGACTGTCGACTGTCCAACGGCTAGAAAATATCCAACGGCTATAATCTGAGCCTCGACAGTCGACTGATGAAGTCGATACAGTCGACTGTGAACAAGACATGCGCCTGGAAAACCTTCAGCAGGCGACTGCTGCAGTGGATGGAATAAACAGAGAGCTGCACTCTTTCTCCAGATAAGCATACAGGCGACTGATGATAAGAATACAGTCAACTGTAAAATAGCTAGGCGACTGTATATCCTTCATCAGTCGACTACTGTAGGAGATGGAGAAAAACAGAAAGAGGCAGAGATTACACTTACGCTACTCAGACGACTGTTGACCAATTTCCAGGCGACTGTAAGTATACAGGCGACTGTAAACTGAGCATCATTCGACTGATGCGAAAAGCTCAAGTAGAGTCAATAGAAATGTTGACTTGAGCCGTGCATCACAGTCGACTGTAGAAGGCTCGACAGGCGACTGGAAATCACCCAGTCAACTGTTAATCCTTCAGCAGGCGACTGATGGAGAACTAGAGACTCCAAATGAGTCTTTGGTCAAAATGAACCTATTGGGTTGGATTCTATGATAATCCTAAGGCTCACTAAGATAGTTAAATGCATATGCATGTATGAGTAAACCATCTATCAAGGTATTACATAAACCTAGACTCAAATGAGAAAGAAAGCAATAAAGGAAATATTACATGGATTACATTGCTTTCCTTAGAGTCTAAGTCTTCAATCTTGATGCCTTGATGCTCTCCATCATCTCCAAGATTTGGCACCTCTTGAGTCCAAGCTTTGGCCCTTCTCTACTTGATGTCCATCCTTGCACCAAGTGTTTAGTCTCCAGAAATGATATTCTAGAAATGTAACTAAGAGACTAAAACAAGAGAGTCATTAGAAACAACATAATGTTGTGATCATCATCAAAATAACATTGGTATGAAACATCAATACGTAATAATCTCACCCTTTTTGAAGATTACAAACATTATGTAAAACATAAAAAAATAAAGCACAATGCTAATGAGCTCCCCCTACTTATATGCACCAAGTGTAAAATGTGATACACAATAGTAAATACTCATTATACCAAAAGAAATAATGAGACAACATGGTGACATATAATAGGTAGACATGGATTACATAAACCAATTGCAATAGACAATATCATGCTAACATCACTGGTTTATATAATCCCATATATCTTTCCCCAAAGATATATCTCTCCCCAAATGCACACGTATGAAATACAAGAAATATTTACATAATGCATATATCTCTCCCCCTTGACATCGTCAAAAAGGTGGACATTATAAATATCCCCCTTTGTCATCTTTAAGCAAAGATGTGACAATATGCAAGAAATAAGGAGAAGTATGATACCAAATTTGTAAAATTTAGTGGGTATCAATCACTGTCCCATGCTCCCCCTAGATCATAGAAAAGATCAAATTTTGACTTCTAGGATCTAATACCAATTGTAAAGCAGAAGATAAACAATCTCTAACAATTGAGGTAATACTAATTGTAGACATTGAATCTTGGAATAATCCTCTTTACCAATTGATATACATATATTTGAGCCATGGGCCTAAAGTGTATCAAAGCAATAGATATGGAAAAATCAAGCTTCAATGATACACAATGATATTGCCAAAAAGAAATATAACATGAAACATGTTGGCATATCTAAGGGGTTTAGTTTGAGACCAAAAATAATCAATAGTAAACAATGATCTCAGACACACCCAAAAATGAGAGTCAAAATATGTTTTAAAAATATTTTAAACATACAACATATTAACACCACCATTGACATACATATAGATCAACAAATGCATGTACGTCAATGTATTCCCCAAGATTCCCATTTTCATGAAAAAAATGAATTTGAAAACATTTTCAAAATCATGAAACACACAATCAATGGGTATGCTAAAATAAACATTTAAGCACAATACATATGCAATATGCATATGTGTGAGGAACCTAAACATTAGGGGACCAAACCCAAGAGGAGTTTGATTTCCTAATGTAATCACATGATGTGATCACATCCCTAACTAGAGAGTTGATGTAACTATCCCTCTCTTGTACACTAACCTTAGTGGGAATCCATAAACTCAAGGATTTCCTAGGCAAGGGTTTTGCCTTTGCAAGAGGGGTGGATGTGGCATGCTTAGGTGTAGAAACAAATTTCTTGGCATGTATAGAATGGTGATTTTGCTTCTTAGCAAAAAATGAAGAGTTTTCATTCTTCCTCATTACCTCGTGATTTACATGCTTCTTGTTGGTGTTATTGTTATACAAGAAAGCATGGTGATTCTTCTTAGGTGCTTTAGCAATATTTCTTGTATTTACACCATAAGAGGAATTAGAGGAGGGTTTGGGTACCACATTTTGAATATGCCCCAAACATCCTCTATGATTTGCTGGATGTTGTTTTTCAAGCAAATCGTGGAGTGAATCGCTAGAATACACAAAGCTTTTGAGCTTACGAGATTCCTCTTCACATTTCAATGTAAGTTGTTGAATGCGAGTTTCTAAGCTAAGGTTTTGAGCTACTAATTTTTCATTGGTTAAGTTCAATTCCTTAACTTGAGAGAGAAGTGTGTCTCTCTCACTAGTGTCACAATCATGCATTTCATCATGGATTACACTAGCAATTTCTAGTTCATGCAATCTACTCTTAGCAATCTTATATTTTGCTTTTAATTTATTGTAAGAGTTGATGCACTTACTAGCGTTTTCGGAAACCATACCGAAACAGTATCCAAGCTCCTCGTATGAGATCTTCTCCTCAATCTCATCTTCTTCTTCTTCCTCACTAGAGCTTGATGATGACTTCTCCCCGATTGCCATGAGGCACGATTCCTCATAGGAGTTGAGCCAATCTTCCAACTCATCTTCATTTGAGCTAGAGGGGATTGGTGTAGGAACATCAATTGCTACAAAGGACGCGTGAGCATCGTCCTTTGCATCCTCTTCTTCGTTACTTGATGTATCCTCACTCGAATCATCAAATGTCCCGACAAGTCACTCCTTGTGATTTTTGGACTTGGACTTCCCTTTCCAATGCTTCTTTCCTTTACCCTTTTAAGTCTCTTTGTTGGGTTTGGAAGGGCATTCGGTGGATAGGTGACCTTTTCCACTACAAGTGTAACCAGTATGAACCTTGTTAGAATTGGAGGCAACCTTTGACAAAGACTTACCTTGCTTGCACTTGAGGAATGCCTTGAATTGCTCGGCAAGATCCTCAATTTCTTCTCCACTTACCTCTTCAAGATCATCTTCTTCACTAGGAGCTTCTCGATGGAATTTCTTCCTCCATTTGATTGGCTCCTCCTTGGCATGGAATGCAAACCCCTTGTGCTTCTCCGGCTTCTCAGGCTTTGATGGTTGAATCTCCTTCTTGTGTTGAAGCTTCACTTCGTACGCCATGAGATTTCCAATGCACTCCTCAACGGCGTATTTGGACGTGTCATATGACTCCAAAATTCCGTTGACCTTTGACTCCTAAAGAGGTGTGAGAGAGTCAAGGATCTTCTCTACACGATCCTCTTGAGAAATCATCTTCCCGAGTCCCTCCAAAGCGTTCACGATATCAGTGAACCTTGTGAACATCTCTAAAATGCTTTCTCCTTCCTACATCTTAAACATTTCATATTTAGATCTAAACACAGTTTGTTTAGATTTCTTTACCTTTGTAGTCCCTTCATGACATATCTCCAAAGTATGCCAAATTTCGTTGGTTGTTTTGCACATGGAGATGCGGTTGAACTCATTTGCTGAGAGGGAGCAATGGAATGCATTCATAGCCCTCACATTGAATTTGATCGAGTTCTTCTCCGCCTTTGTCCTTGAAGCCGCAGGTGTAGTGGGCTTCTCAAAAGGCACCTCTGTAATATCCCATAGGTCTTGACCCTCCATATAGATCATCATCCTGATCTTCCAACTTGGGTAGTTGGTTCCGTTGAAGAGCGGGGGTCGAACGGTTGAATGACCTTCATGAGACGCGGATGAGGCGTTGAATGCCATCGTTGCATTATGCTATAACATCGCTCTGATACCAATTGTAAGGATCACCTTACCCTTGCAATACTAACAACAACACACTAGAGGGGGGTGAATAGTGTAATGGCAATAAATTATCCAATTAAAATTAAACTTGCAAATACGGAATAATAAATGCAAGAGAAAATAATTGACACAATCAATCCAAACGCGAACACAAGATTTTACCCTGGTTCCCCAAACTTGGGTACGTCCAGCCACACCAATATTCACTATATTCCCACAGAGAAGTAAATACAAATCCCACAAAGAGATACACTCCCACAAAGATAGAGACCTCACCAAGATGATTTTGGCCTACACAAGGACCCAACCAACCCTTCACAAGGGTCAAACTCCCACCTAGAGAATTACTAGCTCCCACTCAGAGAATTACTAGCCCTACACTAGGACACCAAACTCCCACTAAGAGAGTTACTCCCACAAAGAGAGTTATTCCCACAAAGAGAATATCTGTAACGACCGCTTTTCATGTATCTGGATTTAACATAATATAATATATGTTTTGGTGGATTTTCTCCTCTGTGTGTGGTTTTCGTCTCCGTAGTTTTCATTTTCGATCGATTCGTCGTATTTTCTCGTTTCTTCCTTAGGATCGCCGATTTCGAGGTGCGTCATTCGTGACGGACTTCATAACGGTCATATCTTACTATTAGATCAAGCCTAGGAGTCTTAGGAATCGATCCCGGGGCCCCGCGCTCCATATCAGAACTTTTGGTGCTTATTAGCCGGTGTAAGAAGGGGCACCGACCGACTAGATGACGATCCAGTCGGTCGGCAATCCTTCTTGGACCGACTAGTTGGCTTTCTAAATTAATCTGTAGCTACTGTTTGTCGTTAGTCGGTCTAAGAACGTTGGTTGACCGACTAGGTTGCAAACTAGTCGGTCAGCAATGCTTCTTCAACCGACTAACTCTTCATCTTAATTTTAGTTGAGTTACTGTTTACTCTTAGTCGGTCTAAGAACGTTCATCGACCGACTAGATGCTAAACTAGTCGGTCAGTACTTGTTCATGGACCGACTAATTCTAAATCCTATTTTCGTTCAGAGGTTACTGTTTACACTTAGTCGGTCTGCGTTGGTCGACCGACCGACTAGTTGCCAAACTAGTCGGTCAGTGGTTGTTCCTTGACCGACTAACCAGTGTTAAAACCCTAATTTCTGGGCAGCCGCCAGCCCAACCTATTTAAACCCAACCCAAACGTTTTCTTCTCCCCCAACACGACCCAAAACCCTAAAATCTTCCCCCTTGAGCCCCCATCTTCCTCCAAGCTTCATTTCTTCATTCCAAGCCCTAGAATCATCATCCAAACCATCCATTCACTCTATCTACCCCTCATCTTCCCCAAATCTCCATCAAAATCCATCAAAATCCCCAAATCCCCCAAAACCCTAGTTTCCCCAAACTTCTCCAATATTCTCCAGATCTGATCCTAGGGTTCCCCGGAGTGTTTATTCCGTCTCCTCTTGGTAAGAAATCGATCTACCGTTGTTTTCTTAACCTATTTATATTTTTATGAAACCCTAATATAATTTCATGTTATTTGATGATTGTTCCCCCAAAACAGCGATTTCCCCGTAGATTGGCATCTGTGTGGCGAAGTGGTCGTCATCCCCGGTGCTAGGCAAGTGAAACTTGCCACTTAGGGTTTAGGCCATGTTCTAGGCCATTTGCTTGTTTTAGGCGTAAAAGAGACTAGGTGACGAAATGATACTCGCCTAGGCGCAAATTGGGGAACTAGCTTGACAATGAAGCTAGTTCCGACATTTAGCATGTTGCACAATTTCCATGTCATGTTTACTTTCAATTAACGGTACGCGAATATGTTCATGTCATTGCATTTCGCCTGTCACGTTTAATTTAATTAATGGTACGCAAGTAAATTGTCATGTCCTCGTATTCTTAAGTGTTGCTGTGATTGCGTAGCTTTGCTACGATGCATGTGTTCCTGGCTCGTGACCAGAAGCGAGCACAATGAGTTGCTAACCCCAACGCTCGATATATTGAATTGTGAACAACGCTACTTGTGTTCCTGGCTCGTGACCAGAAGCGAGCATAATGAGTTGCTAACCCCAACGCTCGACATATTGAATTGTGAACTAAGAATGCGAGCTCAATGTGCGGGGCAACCCTAGGCTCACTAGCTGAGTTCCATGTGCAGGGACCCCAGGCTCCATATCGTGTGGGTATTGGGGTAGTGTTTAGTGCCGATCGGTCTGAAATGTTTACCATTCAGCGAAGGGCGTAAACATCTACAAAACAATGTGAATTGATTAAGAATGTTAGTAGCTTGGCTACTCCTGCCTTGTCCCGATAATTGTTCTCTTGTACAATTTGTCTTACCATGTCTTAATTGCGCACTCATGTTATAACTGCCATGTCATGCATACTAAACTGCTAGGTTGCTAGTTGCCTTACTTTCAGTTTCCTTGCTCAAGTCTTTTAGACTTGCTGACATGTGCCCCTTTACTCTTTTGGGTGACACATGTTAGATCCTGAGCCTGAGTACCTTGTTGAGGACGAGGTGTTTGCTGACGCCGAGCCCGAGCTTGTGTTTGACGGGGAGTACGTGGACACTGGGGACCAGTCCTAGTGTCTCCGTTGTGTTTTACTTTTGTTAGACAGTTGTTTTGTTGTCGGTGCGTAGCACCTATACTTTGTTATGTCATTTCTTTTGTTGGCCTTGTTCTGGGCCTCGGACTCTTTTCTTTTAGCCTGGTGGCTTTTCTGGATGTTGGACTTATTTTCATGTTGGACAATATATGAGATGTGAGATTTTTATTTCATGTCCCTCCTTGTGTTATTATTGTTATTCCGTTGTGGTTACAGGGACCTGTTTATGTATTATGGACGCTTATCGGGTTTGGGGCTTCACAGCTCCACTCTCGTGCGGACCTTTTCACGTCTCGCCTCCATTCTAGGGAAGCGGGTCGTAACAGGTTTTAGTGGTGGCCCATGCAGGTCCTTCTGTAACTGCGATTTTTGGAATTGCGATAATAATATTAGAATGTCCAATAAACTAAGTTTGACGTCCGAGTCATAAGCTATGAGTCTAATCTGATTCGTTTTCTGTGTCACTAGATGGCAGGAAGACGTTTCACCCGTGGTGGGGGTAGTGGTGCGGTCCCTCATGATGAGGAGCCTGAGCGGGAACCCACCAGCGGTGAGATGATGCGGATGATGCTGCAGATGATGTAAGTGCAGCAGGGCGTGCTTCTGCAAGTCCAGAATGCTCCACTTGCTCGAGCTGCCCGGGCTCTTCCGGATGTTCCTCGCTCTGAGCTAGGAGCGAAGCAATTTCGGGAGCTGGGTCCCGCATATTTTGATGGTTCTGAGGGTCCTCTGGCTGCCGATGAGTGGATTCGGAACGTCGAGGACAATCTGAAGATGGCCAAGATCACCCCGGCTGGATGGGTTGATTTGGCGAAGAGGCAACTCAAGGATAACGCCAGGAATTGGTGGGATGCGGAAGAGAAGTTGTTGGTGGAGCCGATAGCTTGGGCTACCTTCAAAGCCAGATTTGAGGGTGAGTTCTTCCCGAAGGCTGCCAGGGAGGAGATGCTGCAGCGTTTTATCGATTTGAAGCAGGGGAACTTGACGGTGGACATGTATCACCAAGAGTTCATGAGGCTGAGTCGGTTTGCACCGAAGATGGTGCAGGACGCTGAGGAGAGAGCTCAGAGGTTCCTGCAGGGGCTTGCTTCGGAGCTCCAGAGTTTTGTGACCTCCTCTGACCGGGAATCTTATCAGAAGGTTCTGGTCGCTGCCAAGAGGCAGGAGCTGCTCGTGAACCAGAGGAGGGGATCTATTGTTAGTGCTGGGAAGAGGCCTGTGGAACAGGTGAGAGCTGTGGTTAGACCTGGATTCAGGCCTAATCATTCCGCTCAGTTTAAGAGGCCTGGAGGGCCTATTCTGAAGTTTTGCCATTTCTGCGGCAAGCCTGGCCACGTCAAGGATCAGTGTCGGAAGTTTTTGGGCCAGTGTCTGGTTTGCGGTGATGCTTCCCATGTCGCGAAGGATTGTCGGCATGCGAGTCAGCTGCGGAGGGCTCCGGTTGCAGCTCAGCCGTTGCAGCAGCGAGCGTCTGTTCCTGCTGGACGGGGAGCAGCTCTTGTTCCGCAGAGGCAGGCTTTTCAGCAGGCTGTTCCGCCGAGGAGGCAGGCTTTTCTGATGACCGCTGTGGAGAATGAGGCTGTGGATGAGGTTATCGTAGGTAATCCTCAATCTAGCTGTTACTTCCTAGCTGGTTTTGATTGTTAGATTGTGTTGTTTGCTTGAACATTCTTGTTTGCTAGAATAGGGTTTGATTGTTAATTGCTTGTTAGGTATGGTTTTTGTGTGCATGTTTCCTGCACGAGTCCTCTTTGACTCTGGTGCATCGATGTGCATTATTTCTCGGAGTTTCGTGGAGAGGCATTCCTTGTCGACGTCCCCTCTCCCCCAGAGTTGGAATATCATTACAGGGAATGGCGTGGTCTTGGTGCATCGTGGTTGCAATTCTTGCCCGTTGGTGGTCTGTGGACATGAGCTTTTCGCTGATTTCATTGTCCACGACATCATCAACTATGATGCGGTTCTTGGGATGGACTGGCTTGCGACTTCTATGCTACGATCGACTGTCGGAGGAAGAAGGTGGTGTTCGAGATTCCCGGACATCCAGTGTTTGAGTTCAGTCGTGGTAGCAGTTCGCTTGGTCCTGTCAGATTTCGGGCCAGGCCGGTGGAGGCTGTGGCTATGCAGATGGAGCTGGAGTGGCCAGCTGTGGTGCGTGATTTTGGTGACGTCTTCCCTGAGGAGATGTCTGGTTTGCCACCTGATCGAGCTCTAGAGTTTTCTATTGATCTTATTCCAGGTGCGCAGCCGATTTCGAAGGCGTCGTATCGTATGGCACCTGCAAAATTGGAATAGTTGCGGAAGCAGTTGGATGAGCTTTTGCAGAAGGGTTATATTAATCCTAGCGTGTCTCCATGGGGAGCACCGGTGTTGCTGGTTAAGAAGAAGGATGGTTCGCGTCGCATGTGCGTGGACTATCGGGAGTTGAATGCGGTGACCATTAAGAATAAATACCCGTTGCCTCGCATCGATGATATTTTCGATCAGCTTGGAGGTTCGAGGGTGTTTTCTAAATTGGATTTGAGGAGTGGTTACCATCAGTTGAAGGTGAAGAAGGATGATGTTCCGAAGACGGCTTTCAGGACGAAGTATGGACACTATGAGTTTGTGGTTATGCCTTTTGGCGTAACTAACGCGCCCGCAGTTTTCATGAATCTGATGAACCTGATTTTATACGACTTTTTGGATAAGTTTGTCGTTATCTTTATTGACGACATTCTGATCTATTCGAAGTCGGAGGAGGAGCATGCCTCGCACTTAAGGACAGTGTTGGAGATTTTGAGGAAGCATCGGTTGTATGCTAAGTTTTCGAAGTGCGAGTTCTGGCTGGATAGAGTTGCTTTTCTGGGGCATGTGGTGACTGGGGATGGAATTTCTGTGGATCCGGAGAAGATTAGGGCCATCAGGGAGTGGCCTGTTCCGTCGTCTGCGTCTGAGATTCGGAGTTTCCTTGGACTTGCTGGTTACTATCAGCGTTTCATTAAGGACTTTTCTCGTATTGCTGAGCCGATGACCAGGTTGACGCGGAAGGATGTTGCTTTTGCTTGGTCGGGTGATTGTGAGAGTGCTTTTGGTATTCTGAAGGAGAGGTTGACGAGTGCCCCTATCCTTGTCGTGCCTGATCGCAGCGGTGGATTTGAGATCTTTTGCGATGCCTCTGGCAAGGGTCTCGGATGCGTGTTGCATCAGCACGGACATGTTGTGGCGTATGCGTCTCGTCAGCTTAAGGTTCATGAGAAGAATTATCCGACGCATGATTTGGAGTTGGCTGCCGTTGTGTTTGCTCTTAAGATTTGGAGGCACTTCCTGCTGAGTGAGAAAGTGAAGATTTTCACCGATCACAAAAGCTTGAAGTATATTTTCACTCAGAAGGAGATCAACATGCGACAGCGTCGATGGTTGGAGCTCATGGCGGATTATGATATTGATTTGCAGTTTCACCCTGGCAAGGTGAATGTGGTTCCTGATGCTTTGAGTAGGCTTCCCGCGGTGATGATTTTGACCTCGCAGTGGAGATTGCAGCAGGATTTTTGCGAGTCTGGTGTGGAGATTGTTCTTCCTGGGGAGGCTTCTTCGTTGATGTACCTGCAGGTACAGTCGACGATCGTGGATCGGATTAAGGCTGGCCAGGCCGAGGATCCGAAGCTGGTAAAGATTCGAGAGCAGGTGGAAGCCGGTCTGCGGACTGACTTTTTGATTCATGAGGATGGCTCGCTGAGGTTCGGAGCCAGGTTGTGTGTGCCAGCTGGGGATATTAGAGAGGAGTTGATGGTGGAGGCACACAGTTCGCCGTATTCTGTGCATCCTGGTGGCACCAAGATGTACCAGGATCTTCGTCTAAATTATTGGTGGCATGGTATGGAGAGGAGCGTGGCTCGGAGTGTAGCCAAGTGCTTGGTTTGCCAGCAAGTGAAGGCGGAGCATCAGCGTACGGCCGGGTTGCTACAACCGCTTCCGATTCCGGAGTGGAAGTGGCAACACATCACTATGGATTTCATGACTGGACTACCTCGGAGTCGAAGCAGAATGACGCGATTTGGGTGATCGTAGATCGATTGACCAAATCTGCGCACTTTATTCCGTTCCGAGTGGGACAGTCCACTGAGGCGCTAGCAAGGAGATATATGGAGGTAAAATTCTTTTACTCTCCGTTTTACTTTCTTTCCTAGTTTGGATAGTGATGTAACATGAATCGTGCAGGAGGTTGTGCGACTTCATGGAGTCCCCGTGAGTATCGTGTCTGACAGAGACACGAGGTTCACATCTCAGTTCTGGCAGAGTTTGCAGAAGAGCTTGGGTACGCATCTGAGTTTCAGCACGGCGTACCATCCGCAGACGGATGGCCAGTCCGAGAGGACGATTCAGATTTTGGAAGACATGCTGAGGGCGTGCATGTTGGATTTCAAGGGTTCGTGGGAGGACCATCTACACTTGGTGGAGTTCTCTTACAACAACAGCTTCCAGGCGAGTATTGGCATGGCGCCTTTCACCGCTCTTTATGGGAGGAAATGTCGATCGCCATTGAGTTGGGATGACGTTGGTGATCGGGAGTTGTTGGGACCTGAGATGATCGTGGAGGCCGTGGATATCGTCAGGAATATTCGGGAGAGGTTGAGAATTGCTCAGGACCGTTTTAAGCATTGGGCGGATGCTAAACGTCGTCCTTTGGAGTTTCAGCCGGGCGACCATGTGTTCTTGAAGATTTCCCCGAATCGTGGTGTGATTCGTTTCGGGAAGCGTTGGAAGTTGAGCCCGCGATACATTGGACCGTTTGACGTTTTGGAGAGGGTTGGCGAGGTAGCTTATCGCTTGGCCTTGCCGCCATCTTTGGAAGGACTTCACAATGTTTTCCATGTGTCGCAGCTTCGTCGATACATTAGCGATCCGTCTCATGCAGTAGATTTTTCGGAGATTACCGTTCGCCCCGATATGACGTATGACCAGCATCCGGTGCAGATTCTGGACAGGCGTCAGAAATCGCTTCGGAACAAGATTGTCAATCTTGTGAGGGTGATGTGGCGACACGGTTCACCTGGAGAGTCTACTTGGGAGAATGAGGATGAGATGCGAGAGCGTTTCCCACTTTTGTTTTCAGACTCGCGAGTATTTGGAAATTCCGAGGACGGAATTTTTCTTAAGTTGGGGAGGATGTAACGACCGCTTTTCATGTATCTGGATTTAACATAATATAATATATGTTTTGGTGGATTTTCTCCTCTGTGTGTGGTTTTCGTCTCCGTAGTTTTCATTTTCGATCGATTCGTCGTATTTTCTCGTTTCTTCCTTAGGATCGTCGATTTCGAGGTGCGTCATTCGTGACGGACTTCATAACGGTCATATCTTACTATTAGATCAAGCTTAGGAGTCTTAGGAATCGATCCCGGGGCCCCGCGCTCCATATCGGAACTTTTGGTGCTTATTAGCCGGTGTAAGAAGGGGCACCGACCGACTAGATGACGATCCAGTCGGTCGGCAATCCTTCTTGGACCGACTAGTTGGCTTTCTAAATTAATCTGTAGCTACTGTTTGTCGTTAGTCGGCCTAAGAACGTTGGTTGACCGACTAGGTTGCAAACTAGTCGGTCAGCAATGCTTCTTCAACCGACTAACTCTTCATCTTAATTTTAGTTGAGTTACTGTTTACTCTTAGTCGGTCTAAGAACGTTCATCGACCGACTAGATGCTAAACTAGTCGGTCAGTACTTGTTCATGGACCGACTAATTCTAAATCCTATTTTCGTTCAGAGGTTACTGTTTACACTTAGTCGGTCTGCGTTGGTCGACCGACCGACTAGTTGCCAAACTAGTCGGTCAGTGGTTGTTCCTTGACCGACTAACCAGTGTTAAAACCCTAATTTCTGGGCAGCCGCCAGCCCAACCTATTTAAACCCAACCCAAACGTTTTCTTCTCCCCCAACACGACCCAAAACCCTAAAATCTTCCCCCTTGAGCCCCCATCTTCCTCCAAGCTTCATTTCTTCATTCCAAGCCCTAGAATCATCATCCAAACCATCCATTCACTCTATCTACCCCTCATCTTCCCCAAATCTCCATCAAAATCCATCAAAATCCCCAAATCCCCCAAAACCCTAGTTTCCCCAAACTTCTCCAATATTCTCCAGATCTGATCCTAGGGTTCCCCGGAGTGTTTATTCCGTCTCCTCTTGGTAAGAAATCGATCTACCGTTGTTTTCTTAACCTATTTATATTTTTATGAAACCCTAATATAATTTCATGTTATTTGATGATTGTTCCCCCAAAACAGTGATTTCCCCGTAGATTGGCATCCGTGTGGCGAAGTGGTTGTCATCCCCGGTGCTAGGCAAGTGAAACTTGCCACTTAGGGTTTAGGCCATGTTCTAGGCCATTTGCTTGTTTTAGGCGTAAAAGAGACTAGGTGACGAAATGATACTCGCCTAGGCGCAAATTGGGGAACTAGCTTGACAATGAAGCTAGTTCCGACATTTAGCATGTTGCACAATTTCCATGTCATGTTTACTTTCAATTAACGGTACGCGAATATGTTCATGTCATTGCATTTCGCCTGTCACGTTTAATTTAATTAACGGTACGCAAGTAAATTGTCATGTCCTCGTATTCTTAAGTGTTGCTGTGATTGCGTAGCTTTGCTACGATGCATGTGTTCCTGGCTCGTGACCAGAAGCGAGCATAATGAGTTACTAACCCCAACGCTCGATATATTGAATTGTGAACAACGCTACTTGTGTTCCTGGCTCATGACCAGAAGCGAGCATAATGAGTTGCTAACCCCAACGCTCGACATATTGAATTGTGAACTAAGAATGCGAGCTCAATGTGCGGGGCAACCCTAGGCTCACTAGCTGAGTTCCATGTGCAGGGACCCCAGGCTCCATATCGTGTGGGTATTGGGGTAGTGTTTAGTGCCGATCGGTCTGAAATGTTTACCATTCAGCGAAGGGCGTAAACATCTACAAAACAATGTGAATTGATTAAGAATGTTAGTAGCTTGGCTACTCCTGCCTTGTCCCGATAATTGTTCTCTTGTACAATTTGTCTTGCCATGTCTTAATTACGCACTCATGTTATAACTGCCATGTCATGCATACTAAACTGCTAGGTTGCTAGTTGCCTTACTTTCAGTTTCCTTGCTCAAGTCTTTTAGACTTGCTGACATGTGCCCCTTTACTCTTTTGGGTGACACATGTTAGATCCTGAGCCTGAGTACCTTGTTGAGGATGAGGTGTTTGCTGACGCCGAGCCCGAGCTTGTGGTTGACGGGGAGTACGTGGACACTGGGGACCAGTCCTAGTATCTCTGTTGTGTTTTACTTTTGTTAGACAGTTGTTTTGTTGTCGGTGCGTAGCACTTATACTTTGTTATGTCATTTCTTTTGTTGGCCTTGTTCTGGGCATCGGACTCTTTTCTTTTAGCCTGGTGGCTTTTCTGGATGTTGGACTTATTTTCATGTTGGACAATATATGAGATGTGAGATTTTTATTTCATGTCCCTCCTTGTGTTATTATTGTTATTCCGTTGTGGTTACAGGGACCTGTTTATGTATTATGGACGCTTATCGGGTTTGGGGCTTCACAGCTCCACTCTCGTGCGGACCTTTTCACGTCTCGCCTCCATTCTAGGGAAGCGGGTCGTGACAATATCCTAATCCCACAAAGACATAACACTCCCACAAAGAGAGTCTACTCACACAAAGAGAGAAAGACTAATTCCCACAAAGAGAATTAGTGTTACAAAAATCACCAAGTAAAAATAAATACTCTTACCTATGCCTTGAGATGCTTACTCATAGATGAATGCAAGGCATGGAAGAGGATCTCCAAGTGTTGAGATTTTCTTGAAAGCATTTGGATGATTTCCCTTGAGCTGGACTTCACTGCATGAAGAGAAATGAGAGCTCAAAGAGGGAAATGTGAGAGTTTGAGAGTGGCTTTTCAATCTCTAAATGATTTGCAATAGCATCCAGAAGTTCCTATGAACTCAGCCCTCTTATTTATATAGGTACCCTATATCAACCCTCAAAATCCAAGAAAACAGCTAAAAACAAAAAGCTGCAAAGGCTAGTTTCTGGGCAGAAATGTCACTGACAGTCGATTGAAGAACATATGACAGTAGACTGTCCAACGGCTAGAAAATATCCAACGGCTATAATCTGAGCCTCGACAGTCGACTGATGAAGTCGATACAGTTGACTGTGAACAGGACAGGCGCCTGTAAAACCTTCAGCAAGTGACTGCTGCAGGGGATGGAATAAACAGAGAGCTACACTCTTTCTCCAGATAAGCATATAGACGACTGATGACAAGAATATAGTCGACTATAAAATATCCAAGCGACTGTATATCCTTCATCAGTCGACTGCTGCAGGAGATGAAGAAAAACAGAAAGAGGCAGAGATTGCACTTACGCTACTCAGACGACCGTTGACCAATTTCCAGGCGACTGTAAGTATACAGGCGACTGTAAACTGAGCATCAGTCGACTGATGTGAAAAGCTCAAGTAGAGTGAATAAAAATGTTGACTTGAGCCGTGCATCACAATCGACTGTAGAAGGCTCGACAGGCGACTGGAAATCACCCAGTCGACTGTTAATCCTTCAGCAGGCGACTGATGGAGAACCAGAGACTCCAAATGAGTCTTTGGTCAAGATGAACCTATTGGGTTGGATTCTATGATGATCCTAAGGCTTACTAAGATGGTTAAATGCATATGCATGTATAAGTAGACCATCTATCAAGGCATTACATAAACCTAGACTCAAATGAGAAAGAAAGCAATAAAAGAAATGTTATATGGATTACATTGCTTTCCTTAGAGTCTAAGTCATCAATCTTGATGCCTTGATGCTCTCCACCATCTCCAAGCTTTGGCACCCCTTGAGTCCAAGCTTTGGCCCTTCCTACTTGATGTCCATCCTTGCACCAATTGTTTAGTCTCCAGAAATGGTATTCTAGAAATGTAACTAAGAGATTAAAATAAGAGAGCCATTAGCAACAACATAATGTTGTGATTATCATCAAAATAACATTGGTATGAAACACCAATACTCAACAGTTGAGGTCGGGAGATGTAGTATTAGAGAGAGAAGTAGCTCCTTTTGTAAAATTGGTTCAGCTTGCGAAATCGACTAGGGACAATAATTGGTCGGCCCCAGATTCGTTCGGTGGAGAGACGAGTGGCCCCTTGACTTACGGCTGATGAAGGAGTGGGTCGGCCAGCTGTGAGAGTGGCCTCAGCCTTACGACCGACCGGTTCGTTCGGTGACGAGGGGAGTGGCCCCTCGACTTACAGCCGACAAATGAGTGGGTAGGACAACTGGGGAGTGGACCCTAGCCTTACGGTCAACTAAGGAGTGGGTCGGCCTGTTGGGGGAGTGGCCCCAGCCTTACGACCGACTGGTTCGTACGGTGGCAAAGGGAGTGGCCTCTCAACTTACGGCCGACGAAGGAGTGGATCTTCGTTCGTCCGATGGCAAGGGGAGTGGCCCCTCGACTAACAACCCACAAAGGAGTGGGTCCATTTCGTTTGGTGGTGAGGGGAGTGATACCCATCTAACGGCCGGCGAAACAGTGGGTCAGCCTACTGGGGGAGTGGCCCCAGCTTAACGATAAAACGTGTTTTTGATCGGCCTGCTGGGGAAGTTGCCCCCAGCCTTATGGTTGATCAGGTGATCTTCCTACTGGGGGAGTGGCCCCAGCCTTACGGTCGATCGGGTGATCGGCCTGCTGCGGGAGTTGCCCACAGCCTTACAGTCGATCTGGTGGTTGGCCTGCTAGGGGAGCTTCCCCTAGCCTTACGACGAACCATGTTTATGATCAGCCTGCTGGGGGAGTTACATGCAGCCTTACAGTCGATCAGCTGGTCGACCTTCTGGGGGAGCTGCCCCCAGCATTACAGCAAACCATGTTTACGATCGGCCTGCTGGGGGAGTTGCCCCAACCTTACAGTCGATCGGTTGATCGGCCTGCTAGGGGCGTGGCCCTCAGCCTTACGGTCGATTGGGTGATGGCCTACTGGGGAGAGCTGTCTCCAGCCTTACAGTCGATCGGGTGGTTGCTCTACTAGGGGAGCTACCTCCAGCCTTACGGTGAACCATGTTTATGATCGACCTGTTGGGGGAGTTTCCCCAGCATTACGACCGATTCAAGTTTGATTGGCATGTTGGGGAAGTGGCCCCAAGTATTATGACTAATCCAAGCTCCAGCTCTGGCTCCAGCTCTGTTTTGGATCACAGTGATGGGCCGGCCTACTGGGGGAGTGGACTCCAGCCTTACGACCAATCCGAATTTTGTTGCCCCGCTGGGGGAGTGGCCCCACCCTTACGACGGATCCGAGCTCCAGCTCTGGCTCCAGCTCTCTTCTGGATCCCAGCTCTAGCTCCAACTCCAGCTCCAGCTCTGGCTTTCGTCTAGTCAGCAGTCCCATACCTGATACGGGTCCTGAGATGGGAGATAGAGAGGTCTACTTCGATTGGGGGAGCAACGATGGGGGCTAGAGATTCCCGCGTTAAATGCCAGACGCTTGCACTATGTGAGGAGCTTGACGTCAATGGGATGACATGATGTGGCCGTCGACATTATCTTTGAGCTTTTGTTTGAGATAATCGGCAAGCTCGAACAAAGTCCAGGATGCATGGCAAGCCTCGGTTCTGCTCGCTCCTCGAAAGCTTGGTTGGCGAGGTTTGGCGCCATAACCTTTGTTTCTGCACTGTCGCCTCAGCTCGATTATATCTTATCCAAGCCGTTGGGTGAGCTTTGAAGGCAGAGGTAGTATGGGAAGGCAGAAGTAGTCCGGGTCCCCTACCTCGTGTCCCCCTACCTCGTGTGTTTTATCTTGGCCCCCTCCATGGCTAGGGTTTGCCTCGAAAAGTGGGAAAATTGAGTCTCTAGAAATCATGTTGGCGCAGGTCAGTTGAATGGATTGGACTCCTCTAGGTGACCTGGTCTGGGTTGGTCAGCCTCCTATTGTGGCTGGTTCAAACATCTTCAAAGCACCCTCCGTGCACCCACACTTTGAACATATCCTAACAAGCGCGTTGTGCATAGACAAGTTCATATCAAGACCGATCTTCGCACTCATCCCACGTCGTCTCCTCTTGTTATTCGAACCCCTTGAGATCTCCCATACGTGCTCAGCACCCTTGCAAGCATGAAATGGCTCGGCACGAAACCTTCCAAGGTCTCGCTTGCACCTATGCGATGATCGAAGTGTTCCAACGAGCCACATCTCTCTCAGGCATTTCGTCGAACAATTTGTAGGGGTTTTCAAACCTTGGGTTGGGGGTTGTTGAAGGAGAGGAGCAGGGGTTAGATGATACTGGCATGGATGGATCTCGCTGGAAGGAGGGGGTTGTCTTCGATGATGCACTGGATGAGGTCGACGAGCTGTGGTTCGGTAGGTGCTCCTCGGCATAGAGCGGTTCAGCAGGTGTTCCTCGGCATAGAGCGGTCCGGCTTGTATGGGCAGATACCAATGCGAACCCGATGAAATCCTTAGTCTGTTGGATCTCCTGGCACACCAAATACACTAGGGGTGAATAGTGTAAATCACGACGATATTGCAAAATTAAAAGTTAATAGAAAATTGCGATAAGAGTGCAAACATAAAAGAACACAAATCCAGAATATTCCAAACGTAAACACAGAGATTTTTATCCTGGTTCGGATCCTTGTGATCATACATCCAGTCCTCTACCACGTAGAGATTTGAATCCACTAAATCACTTGCTCCCCGTAAGTAATCAACATACAAAGATGCCAACACTCACCATGTTGCAAACTTGTATAATCTCTTCAAGAAGCGATTCACCAAATAAAGTAAAGAAAGAGTATGAAACAATATCACCTATAGCCTTGATAATTGATGGAATTATTGCGCAAGGAAGGTGATTGAATCTCCAAGGTTCTGGATGGAACTTGTAATAGAATAAAATTGAAGATTGGACTTTCTATAGAGGAAAAATTTCTGCAGAGGTTCCTCTAACAAAATCTGAAAATCACTCACTTTCTAGAGATAGAAAGTAAATTTAAGAAAAGAGAAAGAGAGTGAATTTTCGTGTGATTTTAGGCAGGGGTCTGGGGGTCTATTTATAGTCCAAAAGGTAGTTTTTGAACGTTGGACAATTGCCTAAATTTCAAAAAATTCTGGAAAGTTTTTCACATTAGTCGACTAATAGGAGAGACTGGTCGACTAATTAGAACTGCTGACTAGGATTCTGGCTGTTGAGGTGTCCTTTCAGAAAGTAACTTCCAAAAATGGAAAGTAACTTCTGTAAACGGATATAAACTGGCAAGAACTAGCCGTTTATGTTAGTTCTAACTTACAGATATAAAATATATTATTTAAATGATAAATCATTTAAAATAACTGATTTGAAAATAGACTGATAGACTAACAAAGTCTGTTAGTCGACTAGAAATATGAAAGTTTAGAAATTTGTGGGAAAATGATCCTAGAGACTCCAAAATGGGTCTGACGCAGTTTTAGCACAAAATTTTAACATTGAAATTAGTCGACTAGCACTAGGAGTTGGTCGACTAATAGGATTTTTGACGTGATTTTTGAAGACGAATCCTAAACGACTAAGAGAGATTATCATCAAGGCTTTTACAGTCTAAGTAAATGCAAGAAAAAAAAATAAAGATTACATCTCATTTACAAGATACAAAATATCATCGATAAGCTTTGTCTTGTAATGGATGCTTCTTGCAACTTGTATACTTGATGATTGTCTTAGTTGATTGTGCTATAACATCTGCATAGATAAAGTTAGTACAATGATAATATGTTTGTATCATCGAAACCATATGAGGAGTTGTGAGTTTTCAGCATTCTCCCCATTTTTGATGATTTTACAAACATTGAATATAATATTATAAAACAATGTTATTGCAAAAATAAAATGTTAGTACTAAAAAATGTTATTTGGAAACTTTAGTAATGAAAGTACATGAATGTTAATATGAAATGTGAAAATTAAAAAATTAGTGTATCATGTATATTTCTTAAGTAGCATATCTTCCCCTGAATATTATATCTCCCCCCTGAATATTAGCATACTTATTATATTAATTCTCCCCCTTGGAAATTATCAAAAATGGGGTAAATATGTCAATTTAGTATGTTAGTCGACTAATAATATATGCTGGTCGACTAACTGCAGAAAAATTCAGATAGTAGAAAAACAGAGGAGACACTTTTGGAGGCAAATTGAAATGCATTAATAGAGAATAAAATCAGTACATAATAAGATGATTACAAACCATATGGAAAGATACAATCTAAAGAAAACATAAAACAACATAAAGCAAACATGATGATCACCAAAACAAACAAACAACAAAGACCATTAGTCGACCAGCTGATCTTCCTGGTCGATCAGAAACTGAAATGTCCGGATCCTAATACGGTGGAGGAGGCCTAGGATCGCTGTGTGATGTGGAGGGAGAGTAAGGAGCCCATTGTTCTAAAAGACTCAGAATTTGTACTTGACTCTCTTGCGTAGTTCCAAATCCCGTGTTTATGTCGGTATTAATCCTCTCAAGTCGAGTCTCAAAACCACTAAGGTGGTCTTGAACACCAGTAAATCCAGAGTTGGCATTATCGCGGAGTTGATCAATTTGATCTTGAAGCGTTGGTCGGGAAGGAGGAGGACAAGCGTAAGGGTTGACGGTAACTGTGCGACGACGAGAAGGACGTTCAACTTGGGGTTGTTATTCTTGAGGCTCTTCTTCTTCATCTTCGGCAATAGGAGGAGGAGCGAGAAGTTCCATGCGATTGACGACGGAATGATCAAATTCTTGAGGATTAATGATGGAAACTTCACCATCAAGAGGGACTCCAAAGTGGTGAAGAATACGAGTGATGGTACATGGAAGAAAAATGTGAGTAGTAATGGGTTTGAGCAAAACATGCATGAAGGTGATAGGCCAATCAACTTTGATTCCCCCCATTATAGCATAGAGAGCTCGGCTACGGGTTTCATTAACATAGTTGAGGGAACCAACCTTAGGAAGAAAATTGTAAGTGATTATCTTGAGAAGAAGGCGAGGAATGGGTTTCAAATCAATGGCGAACATACCAATCCGAAAATTGGAGCTTAGTTGATTGAGAATTTCAGGATCATCCATGGGGGTTGAAGCGGGATGTTGAGAAGGACAACGAGGAATATGGAGACTTTGAGCAAGGGTGTCAAAGGTGAGATGGATATGGATTCCTCTAACAATGGTATCAAGGAAAATGGGTCCTCCTTTTACTACCGAGACCATGTTGGAGTAAAATTCCTTGACGAGAATGGGATAATAAGGGATGGGGTCATTCAAAATGTTAAAGAGAGAAACGGTGTTGAGAAAATGGAAGAGATTATAGTATAGGATGATCGGATCCGAAAAGTTGATGGAGCGTTCCGGAAAGAACGAGGCTCTTTCAACGGTTGCGGCCGGATTTGGGAGTCGAGGATGGCGAGAATTTGAAGAGGAAGCCATCAAAGAGGGATGAAGTGCTCCAACAGAGAATTTTTGAGATCTCTCTCTGAAAATAGATGATTTTCGGCTATATTGTGCCTTGAGTTTTCTCATGGTGAAGAAGAAAGACCCATGGTGTTTAAATAGATAATTTGAGTGGGAAATTCGAATTTTGAATCAAGAAACGGAATTCAAAACATCCTAATAACTTCTAAGACATTTTGGGAACTTCTTTAACGTTTTTGAGAGGGAAATCTAGCAAGAAATCGCGCAAAACAATGTTCAGAAACTGCTGTTCTTCGAAAGTTTACATCGATTAGTCGACTAGTTTCCAGTATTGGTCGACTAATCGAGTGTAAATTCTGGGCGGTTTGGGCATTGGTCGAAATTTCAAAATTTTATTTAAGAAAAAATATTCTCGGTCAAAGGAATGAACAAAATTTTTGAAAAATGGTTGACCATAAAGTTAGTACTATTGTACTTAGTGTGTAAGAGGGTGCAAGTGAGAGGTCAAGTCCTTTAGTACTTGTAAAATACTTTTGAGAGGGAACTGTACATTCCAAAAATTTGAATGAGGGAATTCAGTTTTGACCGAATAAAAAGAATAAAAAAATAATTTTATAAAAAATATATTTAAGATTAATATCGATATCTATATAATAATTAATTCTGGAGGATTAGTCAACTAGTATCAAGGATTAGTCGACTAAGTAAAATACGAATTAAATCAGAAAAATCCAGAAAAATCATAAAATGATACTAATGTAATATATAATTATAATATATAGTTAAAATGTCGATTCACTAATAATGCCGAGTTCTCTTCTAAGTTTTAGAAAAGTTTCTTCCTTAAGGGGCTTAGTAAGGATATCAGCTATTTGATTTTTAGTATCTATATACTTAAGAATAATGTCACCTTTTTGAACATGATCATCCAAGAAGTGATGACATATATCTATGTGTTTAGTGCGTGCATGATGTACCGGATTTTTGGATAAATTTATAGCACTAGTGTTGTCACACATAATAGGACATGTGTTACATTTAATGCCATAATCTAGTATTGTTTGTTTCATTCATAAAATCTGTGCACATGCTAAACAGGCGGCAATGTATTCCGCTTCAGTAGTAGATAAAGAAACAGAGTTTTGTTTCTTACTAAACCATGATACTAATGCATAACCTAAAAAGTGACAAGTTCCACTTGTACTTTTACGATCAGATTTGCAACCAGCAAAATTTGCGTCATTATATGAAATTAAATCAAATGAATTTGATTTTGGATAATATAAACCAAAATCAAGGTGTGTTTGATATACCTTATTATCCTTTTGATAGCAGTCAAATGTGATAATTTAGGATC
The DNA here is from genome assembly GCA_030789695.1 of Scilla litardierei. NCBI lineage: Eukaryota > Viridiplantae > Streptophyta > Magnoliopsida > Asparagales > Asparagaceae > Scilla > Scilla litardierei. Next base: position 163,289,441 of record CM061134.1, read on the forward strand.
AGACTGATAACTAGCACATATACAAACAGAAAATATAAAGCAGGTGGTCGCGGCAGGGAGCGGAAGCGTCCCCCTCCTGGTCTGGGGGGGGGACCGAGGAGCAGAAGAAGAAGAAGAAGAAGATCATGGGGGTCCGCCCTCCTGCGGTCCCCGAGATGTCGATCGTTGCGGGTGCGACCCTCCCACTGGCAGAAGTGGCCGCCTCCGTTGGTCTGGCCGAGCCCTCGCTGGCTGACGCGGGTGGCGCCCTGTTGATGCTCGAGGCTGGGCCCGAGGTCGCACCTGGGGAGTCGGTCTTCGTAAACCGGGGCATGGCCACTCAGCTGGCACAGAGCTCCGTCCTTCCAATGGACCGCTCGCTCCTAGAGAGGACCCGCTCCGATCGGCTGGCGGATTCCCTGGTCTGGAAACTCTAACAGGGTGGTCTCTCTGCTGCATCCGTCTCTGCCTCGTGGTACCCATGACTTACTTCTGTTTTACAGGCTACCATGATGGCTGTGGAGATGCAGTGTCGCGCAACTCACACGACCAGTCTCAAGGAGTCCTTGACGCGGGAGCGTCTGAGGGCCGGGGCGGCCGATGTGGCGACCAAGGAATCCTGCATGGAGGCTCGCTAGCTGCGGCACCAGGTTGATGAGCTCACCTCTGAGGTGATGTATCTACAGGGTGCCCTGGCCGACGCTTAGAGGTCTGCCTGAGATGCGGAGGAGGCGTCGCGCCGGGAAGTGGACAAGCTCCGAGCCGAGCTGGGTGCCCTACGACAAGCGCACCCCTCCTGGCTTGTCGAGGAGGTGGAGAGGGGCTACGACGAAGGGGTCCTGAGACCGAGGATCGCTGATGCCCTCAAGGAGGCCTTCGATTCCTACGAGGACCTCTTGGCCCCCCAGATCATAAGAGCCTTCTGGACCTCCTTCGGGAGGTTTGAGGAGCGGGTCTGACAAGCACCTCCCCATCCACATAAGGTCCTGAGGAGCCTCCCCGATCCGAACAGGGCGAGGCTCTGGGCAATGCCTCCTCCCGGGCCCCAACATCATAGGCGACGTCTCCCCACCCCCGCCTCGTTTCCCCTTGCACTATAACAAGGAACAATTTTTTATGGCAATAAACAACTTGTTTTGCGGGTTTTCGTACCTTTCCTCTTGTCGTAGCGTTCTCTTATGTCGAACTCATTTTTTGTTTCCGTTAACCGTTCTTCTGGGTTGTTTCGCTCCCTTTCTCCTTCCCCGAAGGGGGTCCATTACTGACCCCTTATTACCCACTGGATGGGGCGGATGATCCTGGGGACGCCACGTCGATTCTCCGGGGGATCCCATGCATGGGAAGTGATCCCGGCCGCCCAGCCGTTAGGTCCGTCGAGGGCTTGTCGACGCCCCCGTTCCTTAGGTCGTGTGGGGGATTGCTGTAAGGATCCTGTCTATGGGAAAAACACTAGAAGGGGGGTTCAATAGTGTTTATGCAAATTTAATAGGAATTTACGCCAAATAAAGTGCAATCCAACAAATAGTGCGGAATAGAAAACAACCCAAAGAGAAACACACGCAAACGCAGTTATGTTTCAAGGGTTCGGATTACCCAAGTCAACTCCCGACTTGTTCCCGGTAATCCTACGTCCCTACCACCCGGATACCACCGGATACTCAAGTTAGAACCCTAACTTGAGGTTCCCTTAAAACCCCACTTGTAGCAACCCTACAAGTGCAATCGAATACAATCGATGTCCTTGACTCCCACAACCAGGGAGCAAGCAACCCACTCTCACAACCGAGAGCACAATTCAAATAATGAAGTTATGAAATCTGAAAGCAACACTTACAATCACCTATGCCTTGAAGTAGAACTTGAAGGAGAAGTGTGATGTGTGTTGATGAACTCTCTTGGAAGAGAGGAGGAAAGCCCTTTCTCTTGACTGCACCAAATACCTAGAGGATCAATCTTTGGTTCTAGGTTGGAGAGCAAGAGAATCAGATTTGGAAATACTTAGGGCTTTGGATTTGAAAGCTTTGATCTTTGGAAATGAAAGCTTGAAGGATTTTGCAATGAATGAGTGTAAGCTCCCAATGAAACAGTAGAAGCTTTATTTATAGCTTTCTCAAATCCACAAAACAGTTTAGGCAAAAACCCAATCGAAATCCGTGAGAAAAATCTCAACGGATATAATCTGAACTCGCGACAGTCGACTGTTGAACAGACCACAGTCGACTGTTGCATAGTCAGCAAGGGTAGGTGAGAATTCATAACGGTAACTTACCACGTGGACAGTCGACTGATGAAGCCAAGACAGTCGTCTGTAAAATCAACAGGCGACTATACATTCTTCGACAGGCGACTGACCGAGAGAAGAGTAAGTTAGATGAAATACTGGAAATCTCATAAGATACAGGACAGACGACTGATGCAAGGAACACAGTCGACTGTTAATCAGAACAGGCGATTATATAACCTTAAACAGACGACTGTCACAGACAGGAGAAATTTCCAGAGAGCTAAGTCAAAGATTAGACTTACAGACAGGCGACTGTTGCAGCATAGACAGTCGACTGATCTAATATACAGTCGACTGTATATACAGCATAAGTCGACTGGCCGTAGAAATCGGATCAAACAGAGTTTGGGCAAGTTGAGACATGCGACTGATGAACCAATCACAGTCGACTGTCGCAAAGACAGGCGCCTGATAAACATTCAACAGTGGCCTGTGCGAGATAATCAGAGAGAACCCAAAAACTGCATTGTAATAGTCTGTGCATAACAGGCGACTGTAGAACAAAACACAGTCGACTGTTTTTGAGGCAGGCGACTGTAAACTGTTAAGCAGTCGGCTGTTATAAACAATCCTAGCACAATCAAAAGAGAATTGAATTGAGATCAAAGGACAAAGGTCTAGAGGTGTCCTATGACCGAAAGTAGATGTGTGTGAGTGCTCCATCATAGTTCTACTTCTACGCTACATACTAGAAGAGATAAAAGAAAAATTACATTGACGAAAAATCTCTTCTTTCCATCGTATGAGCTTGAAGTCTTTACGGAGCTTCAATCATCAATCTACTATCATCCAATTCATAACATTTGCCTTCAATCACGTTTGTGATTCATCCATTGCTAGTTGATCTTCATAGTAAGCTTAGACAATGGATTAACTGCAAAATAGGGGATTAGTCACAAGTATTTATGTTTTCTCATCATTAACACCAAGTAGGGAGAAGTCCAATACTCAACATTCTCCCCCTTTTTGATGATGACAAACAAACATAAACAAAAAGATAAATAGTTGTGCGTAATGAAAACTTACTCCCCCTACATAGACGCCAATCAAGTTAGTCAACAAATATTAGAGCATCTATATAGCAACTGAAGCAAATGAGTGAGATAAGAATGAATTTAATTCAAGAAATCTAGGAAATAAAAAATCCTTATTCATTGTAATCTTACTCCCCCTGAATTTAAGGCATCAAAAGTCTTAGATTCAAGCGTTAGAACATACTTAGCACATCCATTATGAATCTTGTATGTTTATTTCTCTCCCCCTATGGCATTATCCAAAAAGGTGGGAGCAAATAACAACAACAATAATAGTGCTAAAATACGAACTAACAACAATCAAGGAGTATAAAGATATATCGAATCAAAAAACTCATAAGTCTCATCATATACACATGTGAGTAAAGGAATTGAAATCCAATATCAACATTTTAGATATTCGAAAAGAAAATAATTTTCACATATTCATCACATGAAGGAAAGAGCATGAATTATCCAATATCAAATTCTTGTATTGTCCCAAGAACATAGCAAGAAGAGTGAAGTATTCATAGAGACAAAATATCATATATCACACAGAAGTTAATCAATATAGCATAGTGTGACATAAAAGAGAGATGCAACATCATATATATATATATATATATATATATATATATATATATATATATATATATATATATAATATAAAACATCTGAGTACATCAACGGATGTGCATCAACATGGCCATCCCAAAAAGATACATCATGAGCAACTACATCATGATGACATCAAAGACTGTATATATATAAAGGTATCACATACAGCATCATCCATCATACAACGACAAAACATATATCATAATCCAGAAATATCAATCTAAGGGTGAGCGTCTCCAGGGTCTGCGGACGAGGGAGCAGTCTATGACTCAGCAGGAGTGTCCACTGGAGAAGGAACAGACGAAGCAACAGCAGCAGCATCATCCTGTGTAGAGGCAACACCAGGAGGCTGAGAGGGCACATGGGTCTGAGGAAGATAATGTCTCAAATCCTCAGGGAAGGGAATTCCCTGATGGAGGAGAGAGAGAGACAGCACCCGGTAAATACCAGAGATCATCGACAAAATAGTATCCTGAGGCGGTGGAGCAGATGATGATGAAGGAAAATCGGCTGGAGGCACAGTGGATGAGGATGGAGCTGAAGTAGTCTTCCTCTTCTTCGAGGCAGTCTGCAGAGCCGAAGAGGACTTCGACTTCGCAGAAGCGTCGAGGAGAGGGCCAAAAGGCATGGGCTCGTAACGGGTCAGGTCAATACCAAAGTGACGAAATACACGAGTCAAAAGACCACCAAAAGGAATGTGAGACGAGGAGGACGTGAACTCAACCTTGTCCATCCTGTCAAGGAGGACACCGGCCCAGTTCACGGGCATGCCAGAGAGAATAGCATACATACACTTTAGTATATCCTGAGACGGCTGATCGGACGATCCATATCTCGGCAGAATGTTGGACTTCACTACTAGGTGAACAGCCCAACCCCGTGCAGAGAACATGGATGATCTGACACCCGAATCAAGAGCTAAAGGAACCTCTCGAAACATATCCCTGAGAACAGACTGGTCAAGATCGTCAATCTCAGAAAAGCTGATATCAGTGGGGAGGGAACCGACAGAAGGAATCCTAAGGATAGTCCCTAAAAGAGAGGGAGTGAGCTGAATGTGGGTTCCCTGGATGACAGTATCAAGGATGCCAGTAGTCGAATACTCACCGTGAACGCGGTTCGCATAGAAGAGCTTCACCAGAAATGGGTAGGCTCTGGGGGACTCGCTCTGAGAGAAGCGAAAAAGATCGGCCAGATGGGTAGCGGACAGAATGTCAGAAAGTCTCTCAGCAGTGAATGCGGGGAAAGCAATGTACCGCTCCCTAAGCAGATTGATCCCAAGAAGAGAATGGAACTTTGCCAGATAAAGATCGTCTCTGCAAACGGGAACCAGGAGATCAGAGGGGGGTATAGTAGGAGTTTCTTCAGACAAACTGGATGCAGAAGGAGACACATGAGGACTCTCAGCAACAGGCTCACTGATGTGAACACCAGTAGGCTTGTGCTGACGACGAATCAAGGGCTGAGCATCACTCGACGAAGAAGAAGGAGAATAACCCGGTGACGATGAACGTATGGGTGACTGGGCAAACTTGGTTCGAGCTTTGTAGGGTTTCTTTCTCTTGGCGATGAGTTTCTTAGGAGCCCTAGGTTGTTTAGAAGCAATGATCTTCTCTTTTCCCTTAGGTTTAGGAGCCATGGGAACAAGAGAGGAAGAACAAACGCAACAACCGGAAACAACGATAGTCAAGAGAGAGAAAACACACCAACCGAAGGAAGATAGACGATCGCGAAGATGAAGATCAAATACGATGGTAGAGCACGACTGACATCGATGATTGGGAGGAGATCGACGGTTGAAGACACGAAATCGATTGATTTTGTAGAGAGAATCGAGCGGGAAGTTGAACGGTCGATGCAGAGGAGAGAGAAAAACGACGAGGGGAAATGATCGCGTCGGTTGAATATAAATTAGGGTAAATCAATCTGAGTCGTTGGATCAAAGAATCGATGGCTCGGATCAAATCAAATGAACCAACAAAGCAGGAGACAGTCGACTGGAGAACAAAAGTCAGTCGACTGTAAGAAGTGATAAAATTAAATCTCAGAGAAATGGGCAGTTGACTGGAAAGTAAAATGCAGTCGCCTGTCCGCTGGACAGTCGACTGATATATACCCAACAGTCGGCTGGCCGAGAGTTAATACATATCACAAGGAAAACAGAGAAAACTGTAAAAGGTTCGACAGAGAGTACAGTCGCCTGATGACTAAATTGCAGTCGCCTGTTACAGGAACAGTCGACTGTAAAACAGTCAACAGTCGGCTGAGCGAAAGATATCAGTTTTCATATGAAGGATATAGAGTAGGGCAGTCGACTGTCAAAAGAAACACAGTCGTCTGTCCTGGTCCAAAATTGCACAGTGAGATAGAATTCCAGAGAATAAGAACACTCACCCTAGGACCTATACTCTAATCACAAATACATCTTAAAAACATTATGAAAACAATAAATCTATTGAAACACAAATTATTCCAATCAACTTCGAAAACTCATGAAATCAAATAAGTCACAATTGCCTTTCTTAATCTCATAAAACAATAAAGCACATGAAGAAAGACAATCAAATATATATGAGCTCAATAAGGAGTTATAGCATGAGGAATTGAGCTTCTAGATTTCAGATTCACCCATAATTCCCAATTCTCCACGCAACCTCACAAATGTATCTTCTTTAAGAGGTTTAGTGAAGATATCGGCAATTTGTTTTTGGGTTTGAATGTACTCTAAGATGATGTCCTTCTTAGCTACATGATCATTTATAAAATGGTGTCTCACGTCTATGTGTTTGGTACGGGAGTGGTGTACCGGATTCTTGGAAAGAAAAATAGCACTTTGATTATCAACCATGATAGGGCAAATATCACAATTGACACCATAGTCACTAAGAGTGTGTCTCATCCAAAGAACTTGTGCACATGCAAGACCCGTGATAATATATTCCGCTTCAGTCGTGGACAATGACACCGAATTCTGTTTCTTAGAGAACCAAGAAACTAAGGAATTTCCTAAGAAATGGCATGTGCCACTAGTACTTTTCCTGTCGGACTTGCATCCGGCAAAGTCGGCATCACTATATGAGATTAACTCATACGTGCTAGACTTAGGGTAAAGTAACCCATAATCTAGGGATTGATTGAGATAACGAAATATTCGTTTAACCGCAATCAAGTGTGACTCCTTAGGTCTTGCTTGATATCTAGCACAAATACATACGGAAAACATGATATCGGGCCTACTAGCGGTTAAGTAAAGTAAGCTACCGATCATACCTCGATATAGATGAACGTCTACATCTTTTCCGCTTTCATCCTTGTGTAGATGAGTAGTAGTACTCGTGGGAGTCCTTTTGCTTGAAGACGATTCCATCCCGAATCGCTTGATAAGCTCCCATGTGTACTTTGTCTGATGTATGAAAGTGCCATTCTCCATTTGTCGAATTTGCAATCCAAGGAAGTAGATGAGCTCTCCCATGTGGCTCATCTCAAACTCATCCTTCATAGACTTGGATAATTCTTGGCAAAGATGAAAGTTAGTAGAACCGAAAATAATGTCATCTACATAAACTTGAATCAAAAGAATGTCATTTTCATAATCTTTAATGAAAAGTGTAGAATCAACTTCTCCCATTTTAAAACCTAAATTCAAAAGAAAGGTCTTAAGGCGATCATACCAAGCTCTAGGAGCTTGTCTCAATCCATATAACGCTTTCTTAAGTTTGAAAACATGGTTTGGAAATTTCTCATGAATAAAACCGGGAGGTTGAGAAACATAGACTTCTTCATTTACAAATCCATTTAAAAATGCACTTTTAACATCCATTTGAAATAATTTAAAATTCTTATGGGATGCAAAAGATAAAAGCAACCTAATAGCTTCTAATCTAGCTACGGGGGCAAAGGATTCTTCGAAATCAATACCTTCCTCTTGCCGATAGCCTTGAGCTACTAACCTTGCTTTGTTCCGTGTGATTACCTCGTTTTCATCTGTCTTGTTCTTGAAGATCCATTTGGTCCCAATAGCTTGGTGACCACTTGGAAGAGGTACAAGTTCCCAAACTTCATTTCTCTCGAATTGCGCTAGTTCTTCTTCCATTGCCACTATCCAAGAACTATCCTCACAAGCTTCTTGAATGCTCTTTGGCTCAATAGTAGAGACGAATGCGCAATGGGAGAATTCTTTAATTCTTGATCTCGTTCGAACACCCACACCAATATCTCCAATGATTTGGTTATGGGGATGGTTGCGAACGGTTGGATAAGCTTTGGGTAAACCTGGATCACTAGGAACAACTTCAACAACTTCGTTAGAAGTGTTAGTTTCAACAATATTATCATTAATCTTAACATTATTAAAAGAATCACAAAGAATATCTACATTATCATCATCAACATGAGGAAAATCAAAATCTTCATAAAAAGATACGTGAAGTGATTCCTCAATCGTTGAAGAAGTTTTGTTGTATATCCGGTAGGCTTTGCTACATGTGGAATATCCAACAAAAATTCCTTCATCGGATCTTGGCTCAAATTTGTCTAAATTACCAAAGGTGTTCTTTATAAAACATTTTGAACCAAAGACACGAAAATATTTCACTTGAGGCTTTTTATCGTAAAACAACTCAAAACAAGTTTTGTTTGTTCGGGGTCTCACTAGGATTCTATTGAGCACATAACATGCCGTGTGCACCGCTTCTGACCAAAATTGTAGTCCTAAATGACTATCATGGAGCATAGTGCGAGCACACTCAATAAGAGTCCTATTCTTTCTTTCTACAACACCATTTTGTGGTGGTGCACGAGGAAAGGAAAAGTTATGAGTTATCCCGGAGTCATCACAAAACTTAGTAAAAGACTCATTCTCAAATTCTCCTCCATGATCACTACGAATAGTGATAATGGTGGATCCTAAAAGATTCTGAATTTTCTTTACAAATTTGGTAAACTCTTCATGAGCTTCATTCTTATTAGTTAAGAATGAAACCCAAGTAAATCTAGAAAAGTCGTCAACGACAACTAGTCCATAATGAGCATTACCTAAAGAAGCGGTTCTAGTTGGCCCAAACAAATCTAGATGTAGAAGTTCTAGGGGCCTCTTAGAAGTAATCCCTTCTTTAAGCTTAAATGAAGATTTACTTAGTTTACCTCTTTGACATGAATCACAAAAATTTTTCTTATTAAAAACAATCTTAGGAAAACCTTTGACTAGATTATGCTTAGCTAACTTATATAAGTGCTTGAAGTGAACATGACCAAAACGGCGATGCCATAATAGTTGTTCACTTGTGTTAACAACTAAGAAATGTTCTATGGTTTTAGGCAAGCTTAAATAATAAATATTTTTGCGCCTAATACCGGAAAATAAAACATTTGAATCACAATCAACAATAGTACACAATCCTTCTCCGAAGTTAACCTTGTAACCTTTGTCACAAAGTTGACTTATGGAAATGAGGTTGTGAAATAAACCACTAACAAGATAAACATTAGTAATTAGGGGTTTGGAAGGATTACCAACGATACCTACTCCAATGATGGTTCCCTTTTGATTACCACCAAAAGTGACTGTTGCACCATTTTTTATGCTAATCACTTCGGAGAGCAATGAGGGATCTCCCGTCATGTATTTGGAGCAACCGCTATCAAGAATCCATCCTTTCCCTTTAGAGCTAATAAGGCATTTATTGCTCTTCTTCTTTCTCTTGGGTACCTATATAATATACCATAAGCTTATGGTACCCAATGTTTGTTGGGTCCAAGGGGATTAGCCCTTTGGAAGCCAAGTCCAAGTGGACTTCTGCTTCCCAACATAGTTACTATTTCTAATTACATCATGAAAGTCGGAATCAACATAAGCATTCCTAACATTTAGACTAGTGTTCTTAGGACCCCAAATAGTGTACATCTTGGGAGTCCTATTCCTAGTTGCATGCATATGAGTTGGATTTCTATGTGGTGCATGCTTCTTAGGAACATGATTTCTAGCATATATATGAGGTGGAGGATAAGCATTGTACATTCTTGAATGATATGAATTCTTGGGAGCATGCATATTATATGAAGGACATTGATCATGCATGATATGTGGAGAATTAGCATATATGAAAGAATGATGCGTATGAGCATATGGGTGTGTGGGAGCACGTACATGAGTATTTCTCATGTGTGGTTGTGTATGTGTCCGTGGGTGCGGAGCATAAAATGTGTCATGATTATCCACTTGTGAAGTAGGATGTTTCCTACGTGGATGAGTATTAGTGTACATATAAGCATGGCCTTGCTTTTGGTTTCCACCCTTAGTGGGTTTCTTGCCAAAAGGAAGAGAAAGAGATGTGGTGACATTCTTGGTAGGATTGCTACCTATAGTGTCTTTAACACCACTTGTGGATGCACCGGAGGAAGGCCTCACAAAATCTATAGTGACACCACTATAGGAGGTGCGATCATTTGATGCATTTGCTTTAACAAATCCAAGGCCAACACGATGTGTGCCTGGAAATTGATTTGTAAGCAAATCATCCAATTGTCCTTGTCCTTTATTGAATCTCACAATACGGGAGGACATGAGCTCATATTTCTCCTTTAAAGAAGAAATGTTGGTATCCAAGGTGGACACCCATGCTTTGAGCTCGTGCACTTGGGTTTTAAGAGAATCATTCTCTAATCCCAATTGTGTGTGGCGTGTAACTAGATCACTATTATCCATGGGATGTGTTTGATCTAGTTGAGATTTGAGGGAATTCACCTCATTTCTCAATGTGACATTTTGAGAAGCTAAGTTTGCTTTCTCAAGGGTTAAAGTATCAACAATGGTGTCATTGTTGATAATGCATGGAATGGATGACTTGCTAACTTTTGATTTCTTTAAGCTAGAATATCTAAGCATTAAAGATTGGTATTTAGCAAATAGTTCTTCATTAGCTATGCGAAGTTCATCTATTGTTACCTCGGTGTTATCCGTATCGGAATCACTCTCATCCGAGAGTGGGTCTTCAAGTGCCATGAAGCACATGTGGGCGCTCTCACCCTTCTCATCATCGGAATCGCTTGATGAGTCATCACTTGATTCATCAAAGGTACCGACGAGTCCTTTCTTCTTGTCTTTCTTGTTCTTGTTGGACTTGTGGTACTTTGGTGCCTTCCACTTTTCTTTGTTGTTTAGCATTGGGCAATCCCTCTTGATGTGCCCTGGCTTATTACACTTATAACAAAGAGCGGAAGTATCATTAGTAGATTCAAAACATTTGTTGGAGGGAAATTTACCTTTGCGGAAGAAGCATTGGAACTTCTTCGCTATTTGGGCCATTTCACCCAAATCCATTTCGTTCTCGGATTCATCACTTTCGGAGGATGACGAATTGGTGTTGAACGCCAAAGCTTTCTTCTTGGCCTCCGAGGGATTCATCATGGCTCGAATCTTCAATCGGTTATCTCGTCTTACTTCGTAAGACATAAGAGTCCTGATGAGATTCACCACGGTGTAGTTCTTCAAGTCATTGACCTCTTCAATGGCGATTGCTCGTCTTTCCCATTTGGAGGTCATCCCCATGATAATCTTCCTTACCTTTTCAGGTTCGGTGTAGATTTGGCCAAGGGCTTCCAATTCATTTGTGATGTCGGTAAAGCGTCCGTACATTGATGCAATGCTCTCATTTTCCTGCATGTGGAACAAGTCGAAGTTTTGCACGGCAACATATAACTTTGAAAGCTTTACCTTATTCGTTCCCTCGTGGGTAATGATGAGATGGTTCCAAATTTGATATGCACTCTTACATGTGCATATCTTGTTGAACTCATTCGGGTCCAACGCACAATGAAGAACGTTCATTGCTTTAGCGTTGTTGACTTCGGCGGACTTTTCGGAAGTCGTCCATTTCTCGAAATCATCTTCGGAGGGCTCAACATACTCCTTGTGGAGAGTTCTCCAAAGAGAAGCACTCCTAAGGAATGTCTCCATCCTACACTTCCAATAACCAAAGTTAGTACCATTGAAACGTGGAGGACGTACTGTAGATTGACCTTCGAAAAGTGTGGACGCTCCATCATGGTCGTGATTGTTGTACGTAGGCGGCGGAGGAACGTTGTTGTTGTTAGATGCCATAGATAAAACCTTGCGCTCTGATACCAATTGTAAGGATCTTGTCTATGGGGAAAACACTAGAAGGCGGGGTTGAATAGTGTTTATGCAAATTTAATAGGAATTTACGCCAAATAAAGTGCAATCCAACAAATAGTGCGGAATAGAAAACAACCCAAAGAGAAACACACGCAAACGTAGTTATGTTTCAAGGGTTCGGATTACCCAAGTCAACTCCCGACTTGTTCCCGGTAATCCTACGTCCCTACCACCCAGATACCACCCAGATACTCAAGTTAGAACCCTAACTTGAGGTTCCCTTAAAAACCCACTTGTAGCAACCCTACAAGTGCAATCGAATACAATCGATGTCCTTGACTCCCACAACCAGGGAGCAAGCAAAAACCACTCTCACAACCGAGAGCACAATTCAAATAATGAAGTTATGAAATCTGAAAGCAACACTTACAATCACCTATGCCTTGAAGTAGAACTTGAAGGAGAAGTGTGATGTGTGTTGATGAACTCTCTTGAAAGAGAGGAGGAAAGCCCTTTCTCTTGACTGCACCAAATACCTAGAGGATCAATCTTTGGTTCTAGGTTGGAGAGCAAGAGAATCAGATTTGGAAATACTTAGGGCTTTGGATTTGAAAGCTTTGATCTTTGGAAATGAAAGCTTGAAGGATTTTGCAATGAATGAGTGTAACCTCCCAATGAAACAGTAGAAGCTCTATTTATAGCTTTCTCAAATCCACAAAACAGTTTAGGCAAAAACCCAATCGAAATCCGTGAGAAAAATCTCAACGGATATAATCTGAACTCGCGACAGTCAACTGTTGAACAGACCACAGTCGACTGTTGCACAATCAGCAAGGGTAGGTGAGAATTCATAACAGTAACTTACCACGTGGACAGTCGACTGATGAAGCCAAGACAGTCGTCTGTAAAATCAACAGGAGACTGTACATTCTTCGACAGGCGACTGACCGAGAGAAGAGTAAGTTAGATGAAATACTGGAAATCTCACAAGATACAGGACAGACGACTGATGCAAGGAACACAGTCGACTGTTAATCAGAACAGGCGACTGTATAACCTTAAACGGACGACTGTCACAGACAGGAGAAATTTCCAGAGAGCTAAGTCAAAGATTAGACTTACAGACAGGCGACTGTTGCAGCATAGACAGTCGACTGATCTAATATACAGTCGACTGTATAAACAGCATAAGTCGACTGGCCGTAGAAATCGGATCAAACAGAGTTTGGGCAAGTTGAGACAGGCGACTGATGAACCAATCACAGTCGACTGTCGCAAAGACAGGCACCTGATAAACATTCAACAGTGGCCTGTGCGAGATAATCAGAGAGAACCCAAAAACTGCATTGTAATAGTCTGTGCATAACAGGCGACTGTAGAACAAAACACAGTCGACTGTTTTTGAGGCAGGCGACTGTAAACTGTTAAGCAGTCGGCTGTTATAAACAATCCTAGCACAATCAAAAGAGAATTGAATTGAGATCAAAGGACAAAGGTCTAGAGGTGTCCTATGACCGAAAGTAGATGTGTGTGAGTGCTCCATCATAGTTCTACTTCTACGCTACATACTAGAAGAGATAAAAGAAAAATTACATTGACGAAAAATCTCTTCTTTCCATCGTATGAGCTTGAAGTCTTTACGGAGCTTCAATCATCAATCTACTATCATCCAATTCATAACATTTGCCTTCAATCACGTTTGTGAGTCATCCATTGCTAGTTGATCTTCATAGTAAGCTTAGACAATGGATTAACTGCAAAATAGGGGATTAGTCACAAGTATTTATGTTTTCTCATCATTAACACCAAGTAGGGAGAAGTCCAATACTCAACAATTGCCTCGCAGGAGGACTCATCTCTGGTCTTATGGGCGGTATGGTGATCGGCCCGCTGGGGGAGCTACTCCCAGCCTTACAGTTGATCGGTTCGGTTGGTCTGCTGAGGGGGTTTCCCCTAGGTTTGCATCCAACCGATGTTCCGGCCTGCTGGGGGAGTTTCCCCCAGCCTTACGGACAGTTGGGCCGGTCTACTTGCTGGGGGAGCTACCCCCAGGCTTATGGTAGATCGAGGGATCGGCTCATAGGGGGATTTGTCCCCAGCCTTACGGTCGATCGGGTGATCGGCCTGCTGAGGGAGTTACCCCCACCTTACGATCGATCGGGTCGGCTAGCCGGCTGGGGGAGCTACCCTCAGTCTTACGGTCAACCGGTGGCCAGCCTGCTGGGGAAGTTACCCCCAGCCTTACGGATGGTCGGGTCGATCTACATGCTGGGGGAGCTACCCCTAGGCTCACGGTAGATCGATGGTTCGGCCCGCTGGGGGAGTTGCCCCTAGCCTTACGGTCGACCTGTGTGATCGGCCTGCTGGGAGAGTAACCCCCAGCCTTACGGTCAACCCGTGTGATCGGCCTACTGGGGGAGAAGCCCCCAGCCTTACGGTCGACCCGTGTGATGGGCCTGCTGGGGGAGTCGCCCCCAGCCTTACGGTTGATTGAGGGTTCGGCCCGCTGGGGGAGTTGCCCCCAGCCTTACAGTCGGCCTGTGTGATCGGCCTGCTGGGGGAGTTGCCCCTAGCCTTACGGTCGACCCTTGCGATCGGCCCGCTGGGGGAGTTGCCCCCAGTCTTACGGTTGATCCGTGCGATCGGCCCACTGGGGGAGTCGCCCCCTGCCTTACTGGCGATCATCATGACGGGTCCACCGTGGGAGTTCCCTCCCTGATTCGAGGTCGAGCTGGATTTGGCAAGAAGGAGCTGACTTGTACTAACGCGGATTAACATTACATTTTTCAAATCCGGGTGTACATTTGGAGGAAAGCAAAACGGAGAAGATAAAGGCAAGCCAGTCTCGCCTTGGGGTGGGGCTATGGCTGATTGTTCCATCCCCTCACTCGATCACACGTATTGCGATTTGGACGACATTCACCTTCTTCCCTTTGTCCATCTACCTGGAAGTCCCTTCTCCATGGGTTGCTGGCGTATTGTCGACGAAATTCTTCAGGTGGCCACGGCTAACCAGTTTCTCTATATCCCTCTTTAGGTGCCAGCAATCGTCTGTGTCATGGCCGCTGTCCTTGTGATACTTGCAGTATTTTTCCTCGTCCCTTCCGCCTTTTTTCATCTTCGGGGGGACCTGCCAATAAGCCCCTCTTTCTGAGCCTGCACGAGGACGATGTCCGGGGTAGCGTTCAACCTGGGGGGTCATGCCTCCTCCTTGCGAGGCCTTCCCTTGACCCTATTCTCCCGTCGAGACTCATCAAGCTCACGGCAATCACTTTCATCTCGGTTGGAGCCTCGTCTGATCCCTATTGGGTGACTCCCATCCTCTGTGGCCAGCGCTTCCTCTGTCAGCATGTAGCGCTCCGCTCGGGCTATCACCACAGTGAGGTCCTTCGAGGGCTCGTTGTGCAGCGACTTCTTCAGGCCCCTGTGCCGGAGCCCTTTCTTCAGGGCCGTTTTCACGACCAGCTCAGGACAGCTCTCCACATTCAGTCTCTCCATGTTAAAGCGATGCATGTAGTGCCTCAGGGTTTCTCCGTAACACTGCACCATATTGAACAGGAGTTCTGAGTCCGGTTTTGCCTGGCGTCTGGCCATAAACTGCTTGCAGAATTTTTGGGAGAGGTCCTCGAAGCTGTCGATGGAACGGTTGGGGAGGCTATGGTACTAACTCCGGGCGGATTTTCGGAGGGTGGAGTAGAAGCCTTTGCAGAGCAGGGTATTATCGGATCCTTGGAACGTCATGACCCCCTCATATTTCATCACGTGGTCTTCCGGGTCCCCCGTGTTGGAAGCAACGATCTAGGATCTTGGTTTGATGATGACAAACATGTCGTTATATCCGACGTGTATGCTTAGTGTGTTTCAGGATTGGTGAAATGATACATCTTTCGATATTTGGAGGAGTTGCTACTCATATAGCTATTTGGGTGAGAGAGAGAGAGAGAGAGAGCTTTGGCTAAAGCACATTGGACTTGGTCCAATGTGGGATGAGATGGAGCCAATTCATAATCTATTAAGGATCATATCAAATCTTTCTCCTAAACGATTTCCATATAGTGATGATATCAAATCCCAACCACCCTCTCCAACATCCCCTTCATATTCCTCTCATAAAAAGGGGTTCATATCAATTGAAAAAGGTGCGGCTTAAAAAATATTGAAAAGGGCGTACGACAAACAAAACACCCAAAGCCAACATCTCAACCCTTGCTACAAGCTTCCAAGGCCAAAGAAATAAATAAAAACCCAAACCTATCATCCAAAGGAGAAAGAGCCGCAGCCAACGAGACAACATGAAACAAAAGACCTTGCTTTTGAAATTGCCAAAGCTTCCCTTGCATTCACCCTCTTGCTACAATCTTCAGCCATCAAGATCTCAGGGAGCATCAAAGAAAATATCATCTTCAAGTCTCCACGGTCACCCTGCTGCGACATCATCAAGGCGCCATCTTCAAGCTGCTCGTTTGTTTTCTCTCCTTCAACCGTCGACAGCATCGCGATTTATCGCCATCTCCCAAGCATAGCTGTCGCAGATCACACCGCAGCCATCGCTTGAAGATCATCATCATTGTGCCAAGGAAGCGACCAAGAAGCTCGCCGCCGTGGAAGATCGAATCGCCGTCGAGCTTGCTGATGAAGCTGACGAAGCTGCCTCTTGACGTCGGAGCATACCCATCGAGCTCGCCGTCACGCTATCGTGAGGAGAAGTTCGCCGTGGACCGAGCCATCGCCATCAAGAAGGAGACGATGCTTTTCACACACCGATGAAGTCAGAAGTCACCGACGAAGTAGAGCGCTGATGCTATAGACAAAGACGTCAAAGAAGAAGGAAGCGATCGGAGAAGTCGCTCGGAGACAACGACATTGCCGATACGCCGTCGGAGCTGCTGCGGAGTCACCGCCGGCGTGAAGAAGAGCTTGATGGCATCGCCGTCAAAGGAGCTGCTCGAGATCTCGAAGAAGCCGTCGCCTCCGTGAGGTGATTGCCTCCGTCGCCATCAAAAGATCAACGGTGCGAACCCTAGTCGAAGTCGGAGATCGCTGCTGCCTTCTGTTCCTCGCCGTCGACGACAAAGTCCACTCGACGAAGCTGAATGCCGCTATTGAAGTGCGAACATCGAGTCAGAGAAGCAACATCCACTTGCATGCCCTAGTTCACGAACGAAGGAGCGAAACGAAGCAGATTAATTATCGTGCTGACGTGTACAATTCCCAGGCAAACAAAAGAAAGCGGAGGAGATGGAATTTGGCTGCTGACGTGGCATTGGATTTAAGGAGTTTCTCTGCGCACAGACCGCCCAATTATTTGAGATGAAATGAATTTCTTTACACATAGACCAGTGCACAACTTGACATCCAGGAGTCGGATTGAGACACCGCTTGCGTCAGATTGGAGCTGACGATGTGCTGATTGACAGAGACGCCTACACGGACACGAACTGAGCATTTCTAAACCCTTAACTCTTTTATTCGTGTCTTAGTGTAACAATCTCTGTAGGGGAAACCTTACCTATATTCTGTGACTATTTTGGGACTTGTCTGGTTGGGGCTAGACAAGTGGGACCCAGCTAGTTTGGGACTAGCTGGTAGAAAGCATTACTAGGATTGATAGTGAGAGGAAACACTGTGTGTGGGGTACTGAGAGCCTGGCGAGTGTAGAGACGTAGAGGGTAATCTGAGCGTGCTCTAACTTGTGGTTTTGTACCTATTGCGCTATTCAATACTAGTATCTGCTTTGGGGGCTGCAGTAGGTCTTTGGGACGACCGAACCAGGGTAAATATGATGTATACTCGGTGTCTGCATTTTATTTACTCTGCTGCTGCCATAACTGCGTGAGTTTGTTCGTGTGTTGCACGAATTATTTTATAAGCCTATTCACCCCCCCTCTAGGCTAGGATCCAGATCCAACAAGTGGTATCAGAGCAGGTTTTAGGATCTAGCCTAGGATTGACCATGGATCACATTGATAGTGCTTTTACAGAGGGTCAGTCTATTTCACATCCCCCTAGGTTTAATGGATGTGATTATGCTTATTGGAAAAATCGAATGAAAATCTACCTTATTTCTGTTGATTATAAAGCTTGGCAAATAATTGTAAAAGGATATAAACTGTCTGTCATTAAAGTAGACAGTGTTGAGATTGAAAAACCAAATGACATATGGGATGATAATGATTGGAAATCTTATTCTTTAAATGCTAAAGCTATGAATGCTCTCATTTGTGCACTTGATAAATCTGAATATAATAGAATCTCACATTATTTAACTGCGCAGGAAATATGGCATACTTTGGAGGTGACGCACGAGGGAACGTCACAGGTGAAGGACTCTAGACTTGCACTTCTGAGCACAGAGTACGAGGGATTTCGCATGCTACCATCAGAGACCATATCAGAGATGTTTGCGAGATTCACCAACATTGTCTACAAGTCTAGCTCGCTCGGTAAGCCATATTCTAGCCTTGAGCAGGTGAGAAAGATATTAAGAGCACTACCAAGCTCTTTCAGAACAAAGGTCACCGCCATCCAGGAAACAAATGTATTGTCTCAATTGAGGTGGAGGACCTTATTGGTAATTTGATGTCCCATGAGTTGGAACTGCAAAATGTTGAAGCAAGAGAGAAACCTGAGGAGAAAGAGAAAGCCATAAAGCCCCTTGCTTTGAAAGATAGCGAAGATGATGATGATGATGATGAGGACATAGCACTAATGGTCAGAAATTTCAGAAAGTATGTCCAGACCAAGCAAGGAAGAACAGAAATGGCACCCAGGTTTAATCGCTCTAACTTTTTTCAGTCTTCTAAGCAAACTTATGATCAGAATGCTACTAATAGAATGACTTGTTTTAAATGCAAGAAAAGAGGACATCAAATGAGGGATTGCCCACATGAGACAGCTCAGATCGCTAAAGAAAAAGGAAAATCCAAGGTGCTAACTTGGGATATGGACAGCAAAGCTGAGAGTGAGGAGGATGATCATGTAGCCATCTCATGCATGGCATTGATGGGAATACACGATGAGGTAATTTCTGGTAGTAAAGCTGAACTCCTTACTCTTTGTAAAGAAATGCAAGATAAAATAGTAGAGCTTGAGTCCACTATAGATGATTATCAAAATGAGAACTTTGAAATGCAACAATCTGAATATGATATGTCTAAGGAGATTGAAAAATTGAAAATTGAAATTGTTGCTCGTGACTCTACTATTGACATATTGAAAAAGGAAAAGTACAGTTTTAATGATGAAGCACCTTGTCTCTCTTGCCCTTCCTTAATGAATAATATTAGCATGCTTAAACTTGATTTGATTAAGCTCAAAACTGAAAAAGACTATGTGATTAGAGAGCTTAATGATAAATTCTGCATGTTGGATAATGACTTTAAAAGAAAAATGATTGAATTTGAAAAGAAGGAAGAGGAAAACAAGAGAGCTTTTATAAGTAAATGCACATTGCTTGTGGAAGAAAATAAATTGTTAAAATCTAAAGTTTCTAATCTTGAATTGGCCATTAAGAAATTCTCTATGGGAAAACAATCGTTGGATACCATTTTAGAGAATCAATTATATGGCAATAATAGAAGAGGACTTGGATTTGTTTTGAAAAACGTTGAAAAGCCAAAATTCAAGAAATTCCCCAATGCACCCTCTATTGCAAAAAACATATATGCAAAGTGCTTTACTTGTGATAGTGTAGGCCACACATCATATTATTGTAAATTTAAGAACACAAATATCAAGTTTAAACAAGTGAAGGTTCCTAAAACAATATTGGCTAACACTAGTGGACCTTATTGGATTCCAAGGTCACACTTAACACCTTTTATGTAGGTAAGGTGGAGATTTGGCGAGGAGTAATAAATTGGAAGCCTCATTCTTTTAGCTCTTTAGCCAAATAGCGACGAGAAGGTATAATTTTTATCCCTCTTTGCATTTCATTGCATACCTTCATAGTTTTTGTGTGTGCTTGACTTATTTTTGTTTGTGTGCTTGCTTGGTTGCTTTTTAGGCCTGTTTTAGTTCTTTATAGAAGAAAAGAAAATTCAATTTTTTTTGAGCTTAAAAGAATACCCTTTATGATTTATCTTAAGTGGTATTGTATGAATGTTCAAGCCTATCCCTTGTAGAAGTTAATTCATTATTGTTGTAGCTACATGAACATGTTGTTCTCTTTTTAGTAGCCATGACATGTCTCATAAATTTCGAATTTGACTTCTACACCTACATTTGCACTTTCAAGATAATTGACTTTTTAGTGCTTTTGGAGATTCTTTTGAAGAATAATGGAAAGTGAATGTAGGAATGATTAATTTCTGAATTTTCTAAGGGATATGAAGTGTTTAGCCATGAATTAAAATTGAGCACAAAAGAATTGCAAATGAAAAAAAATGAAAATTGTTCCGTATGAAAAATGGATACACTTCATGGCTAATACACAACCCACGAGTATCCAACTTGTGCTACATGGGTAATCATTAGCGTTGGTGTATATAACTCGTCAAGCAATGCCACCCCACATTTAAAAGTCCTTTTAGGCCATGTTTTGGGGTTTGGTAACTTGAACTCATCTTTGATGAGGTGGGAAAAATCAATCCTAGTAATACTCATGAAAATTGGAAAATGTGGATTGATTTGGTTGATTTTCTTAAATTGAATCTCCTCTTGTACTTTATTGTCTATATCTTTATACTTACACAAAGGTGGGAAGTCATGTTATGAAGTTATATGAGCTTGAATTGTCTATTTTTCGGAAAACTCATGCACATTGCACACTACATTTAATAATGGTTTATTTCTGCATGGAATATTGATTATGACTTTATTAATCCACTTTTGGTGATTACAAAGGGGGAGAAAGAAAAGAAGATTTGACAGACTTGATGTTGGTATTATTTGTTGAAGGGGGAGCAAGAAAAATAACTTGAATAAATGTTGAAGGGGGTGCTTGAGAGAAGGGGGAGCATGCTTTTATATTTGTTATAACATTGTGCATGCTATGTTGTAATACTTGAATATCTCATGGAATGATTCATATTGTATTACACCCTTCAACACATTTCGTACACCCATACTTATTGCTCAAATATTTTATGGGTTTGTCATCATCAAAAGGGGGAGATTGTTGGAAGCAACGATCTAGGATCTTGGTTTGATGATGACAAGCGTGTTGTTATATCTGACGTGTGTGCTTAGTGTATTTCAGGATTGGCGAAACGATACATCTTTCGATATTTGGAGGAGTTGCTACTCATATAGCTATTTGGGAGAGAGAGAGAGAGAGAGAGAGAGAGAGAGAGAGAGAGAGAGCTTTGGCTAAAGCACATTGGACTTGGTCCAATGTGGGATGAGATGGAGCCAATTCATAATCTATTAAGGATCATATCAAATCTTTCTCCTAAACGATTTCCATATAGTGATGATATCAAATCCCAACCACCCTCTCCAACATCCCCTTCATATTCCTCTCATAAAAAGGGGTTCATATCAATTGAAAAAGGTGCGGCTTAAAAAATATTGAAAAGGGCGTACGACAAACAAAACACCCAAAGCCAACATCTCAACCCTTGCTACAAGCTTCCAAGGCCAAAGAAATAAATAAAACCCCAAACCTATCATCCAAAGGAGAAAGATCCGCATCCAACGAGACAACCTGAAACAAAAGACATTGCTTTTGAAATTGCCAAAGCTTCCCTTGCATTCACCCTCTTGCTACAATCTTCAGCCATCAAGATCTCAAGGAGCATCAAAGAAAATATCATCTTCAAGTCTCCACGGTCACCCTGCTGCGCCATCATCAAGACGCCATCTTCAAGCTGCTTGTTTGTTTTCTCTCCTTGAACCGTCGACAGCATCGCGATTGATCGCCATCTCCCAAGCATAGCTGTCACAGATCACACAGCACGGAGAACACGCCATCACTTGAAGATCATCATCGTTGTGCCAAGGAAGCGACCAAGAAGCTCGCCGCCGTGGAAGATCGAAGCGCCGTCGAGCTTGCTGACGAAGTTGACGAAGCTGCCTCTTGACGTCGGAGCATACCCATCGAGCTTGCCGTCGTGCTATCGTGAGGAGAAGTTCGCCGTGGACCGAGCCATCGCCATCAAGAAGGAGACGCTGCTCTTCGCACGTCGCTGAAGTCAGAAGTCACCGACGAAGTAGAGCGCTGCTGCTGTAGACAAAGACGTCGGAGAAGAAGGAAGCGATCAGAGAATTCGCTCAGGGACAACGACATTGCCGATACGCCGTCGGAGCTGCTGCGTAGTCGCCGCCATCGTGAAGAAGAACTCGAAGGCATCGCCATCAAAGGAGCTGCTCGAGATCTCGAAGAAGTCGTCGCCTCCGTGAGCTGATTACCGCCGTCGACATCAAAAGATCAACGGTGCGAACCCTAGTCGAAGTCGGAGATCGCTGATGCCTTCTGCTCCTCGCCGTCGATGAAAAAGTCCACTCGACGAAGCTGAATGCCGCTGTTGAAGTGCGAACGTCGAGTTGGAGAAGCAACGTCCACCTGCATGCCCTAGTTCACGAACGAAGGAGCGAAACGAAGCAGATTAATTATCGTGCTGACGTGGACAATTCCCACGCAAACAAAAGCAAGCGGAGGAGATAGAATTTGGCTGCTGACGTGGCATTGGATTTAAGGAGTTGCTCTGCGCACAGACCGCCCAATTATTTGAGATAAAATGAATTTCTTTACGCACAGACCAGTGCACAACATGACATCCAGGAGTCGGATTGAGACACCACTTGCGTCAGATTGGAGCTGACGACGTGCTGATTGATAGAGACGCCTACACGGACACGAACTGAGCATTTCTAAACCCTTAATTCTTTTATTCGTGTCTTAGTATAACGATCTCTGTAGGGAAAACTTTACCTATATTCTGTGACTATTTTGGGACTTGTCTGGTTGGGGCTAGACAAGTGGGACCCAGCTAGTTTGGGACTAGCTGGTAGAAAGCATTACTAGGATTGATAGTGAGAGGAAACACTGTGTGTGGGGTACTGAGAGCCTGGCGAGTGTAGAGACGTAGAGGGTGCTTTGAGCGTGCTCTAACTTGTGGTTTTGTACCTATTGCGCTATTCAATACTAGTATCTGCTTTGGGGGCTGGAGTAGGTCGTTGGGACGACCGAATTGGGGTAAATCTGTTGTGTACTCTGTGTTTGCATTTTATTTACTCTGCTGCTGCTATAACTACGTGAGTTTGTTCGTGGGTTGCACGAATTATTTTATAAGCCTATTCACTCACCCTCTAGGCTAGGATCCAGATCCAACACCACGTGCCATCGTACTTCTCTAAGGTCGGCACCTTGAATCTGGAGGGCACCCGTGCTTCGGTTATCCTCGTGGATAACTGGAAGCAGTTGTCCCTGGAGCCCACAGACGCCCCCGGGTTGATGCGAAGGTCGAGCTGCCGAGGCAAGTTAACGGGGTCACGCGGGGAGCTCGCTCGAATCCCAGCTGAGCCGGGGATGGGCGTTGGTCGGCGGGCGCTTCTCCTCTCCTGGTGGTTCGATCCCTTCGCCTCCCACGTCGGGGGCTCTCACTCTGATTGGGTCGATCCCTGGGGGCTCGACGATCGGTTGACCGCCGGTACGATGAGCGTGGTCGTCAAGATAAAGCCGTAGCCGACTCGTCTCCAGCTTGTCCGGGCCCTCCCTCAGTCTCATCCCTAAGTGAGGTTGGTGTGAGGGTCCGCACCGGGACGAAGTTTGGCAGGGTGAACCGCCGTTCGGGGTTGGCACCCTCGCCACCGTGGTTAATGACCACGGCGGAGCGTAAAGGTCGGCGGATCCATCTCTGATCGGGGTCGTCCGCCAATGCTTCCTCCGAGAGAAACGGGCCGCCTACAAGCTGTTGAATCGTCCCGGCCAGTGTCCGGAGGTGGGCGTTGGTCTCTTGAGCGAAGAGGCGGAGCTCCTCTTGGGTCACCGACCGCGAGTCACTGGTCCCTCTAGCGGTGTGGCTGTTCTGGTTCTCGGGTGGGACGTAGTCGCCTTTCTCACGGATTGGGGGCATGCGCCTCGTGCCGTTGCATACTGGTTCCATGCCGACAAAGCGGTGGTTTGACGTGGGTTTTGATTCGGTTCTCACAGACGGCGCTAGATGTTTACATGTGTTTTCTCACCACTGAATTGTTGACCGAGGGTACATCGGTCAACGCGGTCAGGGGATCAGGTGAGACCCCTGGGTCCTGCCAAGCGTGCGAGTGCTCGGCGAGGGTTGCTTGGATCCTCGCGCCAGCTCCGGAAACTGTTGGCTTGTGGTGTCGAGGGCGAGCGGGCTCTTCATCGGGAGCGCTCGGCCTCGGTCAGTGAGGTGTGGAGGGGTAGCCTCGGCACATTTGAGAACGCTCGGCATCGGTCAGTGAGGTGCGGAGGGGTAACCTTGGCACCTTGGAGAACGCTCGGCCTCGGTTGACAGAGAGGATGGTCGGGAGCGAGCCGGCTCAACGCTGGGTGTGCCTGGCCTTGGTGGGTGCTGCGCTAAGGGTAGCCTCGGCGTCTTGGGATCTGCTTGATCTGGACAGACGAATGAGCTCGTCTGGGGGCCGGACCTTGGTTCCGGCTAAGTCCCCTCCGATGCCTAAGTCAGAACGGATCTGAAAGATACTCGACGGGACCGGTACGGCTCACAGGGAGGCTGATACGCGTATTCTTGGACCGAGCTAGGGGAGAGAAGGCAAAGTGGAAAACAAGGTCTTTGAGTAGAATACCTTTGTCTGTTGGTATCCGGGGTCAGGTCCCTTTCTTGGTTGCCTCCCGAGTCACTTTATAGGGTTCGTCCCATGATCGCTCCCAAACCACGTCCCACCACTCTCCGCCCCCATGATCCGCCTCCTTCAAGGCGCCTGCGTGCGTCGTGGGAGTGTGTTAATGGGCTCCTTAATGGTCATTAAGGGGGCGTGTTTTTAGGGGAGCGGTTATCTCCGGTTGCCATGGGCTGGCCGAGCGCACGCCCGGTCGTGGTCGATCTGATTCCGAGTCCTTGCAAGAGCCTCGTCGGTTGGGCCGAACTCCTTTTGCGGGCTTCCAGCTTCAAGTGTGAGCATGTGTCGCTAGATCTTGGGCTGCCTCCAAATGGTCGTATCAGGACCTAACCCTGATCCATGATAAGCGACTTAGTATTGCAGATTAGCTAATGCATGATTCCGATCGATTGACCTCACTGATTCCTCGTCCCCAAATAAGCAGAGCATCGGATCCTAGGAGACACTCCCATCTCACTCTAACGTGCGTGGACATGATATATGGTTGACCGGTCCTGCAAAGCACATCATCCACATCATCAGCCCATGATTTTTAAGGAGAAAGAACACCCCAAACACGTAGAGTATCCGCTGTTTTTATTTTCAGACTCTTGGTAGGAAGAGCACCGTGCAATAATTTGAATTTAATCAACTTAGAGTTCTTGGGCTTGCTCTAAGTTTAAACTAGTAACCTTAATTGAACATGTAGCTCACTCTGACGCAGAGCCAACAAGAGTAAACCATGGTTTTGTGCCTTTTGGTCTGGGTCCGCTCCATAGCGCCGTAGGATCTTTGGACGTCTGATAACTTCGTCCTTCTATATTTCTGAGATAAACCAACAGAATGCAGTTAAGAGGACCAGCTGACAGTTAAGGGATTTTTACAACCGCCAGGGTGTCGTTTATAATGGGTTCGTCAAGTTGATGAGCCCCATTTCGTCTAGAGAATAGAGGGGAGAGGAGAATCAACAGAAAGAAAGAGAAGAAAGAAGAGAGAAAGAAGAGAGAAAGAAGAGAGAGCATCATGTCAGGAGGCGGTAATTTTATTATGAAGTGCTTCCCTTGTTTTCCTTCAAACTCACCACCGCCTGAAGAATCTCTTCCCGATGAATTCATATGCCCGATCTCTGGATTTTTAATGGAGGAGCCAGTCATCATCCCTACCGGCCACACCTTCGACCGAGCCTGCATCGAAGCCTGCAGGGAGCTCGTCTACGTCCCCCCCATTCTTTCTTCTTCATCCTCCTCCATTGGCATGGCTTCACTGTCTTTGGTCCCCAATCTCTTCCTCAAAGAGGCCATCCTCAACTGGTGCCATCGGGTTGGCCACCGCCCCCCATTCCCCATCTCTCAAGAAGAAGCACGCTGCATGGTCGAACGGTTGACGGGAGGCGGCGGGGACGGCGACGAAAAAGGAGAAGCCGGTGTTCAAGAACCAACTCTAAATGCTTCTGCAGGTGAGTCCTCTCAATCCAGAACCGCAGGCGGAGACGACAGCCAGCCGTCAACTTCGAACCCCGTCACAGGCGCCGATGCGCAATTAGAACAGTCGTGCTTGGCGAAATTAAAGAAGCCGCAAGTTCCGGCACAGGCATCGGCCCTTGACGACCTCCTTCGACTGGCAAACTCAGCAGAAGGCGGAGCCGAATCTCTTTGCACCGAAAGGATCCTGGCTGCGGTCGTGCCCATGCTGTGGTCTGATGTCAGAAGCGGCCTGCGGACCAAAGCCACCGAGGTCATCTTGCGGTTCTCGCAGGAATCGGCCGCCAACAGAATCAAGATTGTAGGCTGCGGGGCGGTCCCCCATTTACTTCATGTCCTGCCCGTTAATGCCGCGTGCACCATGGTAGCCCACATTAATGCCGCTTGCACCATCCACAACCTGTCCTTGGAAGAGAACAACAGGCTGATCATGGGAGGAATGGGATCCATTCCGCCGCTTCTTGATATTTTCAACCAACGCCTCGCGATATACGGCATGCGAAAAGAAGCGGCGGAGGCGCTCTACCACCTGTCCATGTGTCCTCGCAACCTTACAATTCTTGCCAGCTTGAGGCCCATTCGACGGATGCTGGAGATTGCGACTGACAAATCGAGCCCTGGTGCGATTGAGCTGCGGGACTATGGGATCCGCATACTCTTCAATTTGGCAGGGGAAATTCAAAGCAGGGAGGACTTGGTGGCTTTGGGTGCCGTGGGTTTGATGCTGAAACAGGTGAAAGACGGCGAATCAATTTCCAGGTACTGCCTGGGCGTCCTCTATCAACTCTCCACATACTCTCCGTCGAGGTTCAGGACGATGGCGTTGGAGGCCGGTGCAGCCGAAGTGTTATCAGCACCGAAGAGGAGATGGGGAGAAGATGGGAGGAAGCTGGCGGAGGAGATGCTGCAGGCCATCCAAGGAGAATGCCGTACTAGGAGTCCTACACCAAGGTACACGCCAAGGCTGTGGGGAATCACTGAGGATGATGGCCAGCAAGTGGGAGAGGAGCAGCGCATGCAGTGATCCTGGATGTTGGTTACATTGCACACGGATATGGAAATAAAATCTCATCTTGTCTGTTTTCATGCATTCGGAAAAACATGTGTAAGATAATCTTTAGTGGAAATAATTCAGTGTATCCCTGATGCCCAGATTAAAAACTCACGTATCACAACTCTGAATGTTTGATTACTTCGTTTCTGATATCAAGATTCCGCTTGCTTGAGTATTTTCTTTCTGCTGTATGGAAAACAGCAAACATAAGTTCTCTGATGTATGGAAAACGGCCAACCCACCAAACAGGATTCTTGCCGGGGTGCATGGGGAAAAAAGTGTGGGTGTGACTGTGTGAGTGTTGATATGGTCTTGTGCAAGGGGATTTGTGAGAGACGGGGTGGTCGGGCCCACAAGGCGAGATGGCCAAATCCTGACCACCACTCTACCCATCGGCTTGTCGTACTCAGAGTCCCTAATTTGTATAATAGATAAGTGAAGTGACTTGCATAGTTGCATCAATCAGTACACAAGCCCCCATTGCCATGCTCCGTTTCCAGTATGTTTTAAATTTAGTAATCAATGAATCTAAATTAAAAAAATTAGTAATCAATCAGTACATGAGCTCCCATTGCCCTTGGCCATTTCCAGGATGCTTTGAATTTAGTAATTTACATTTTTGATCCACAGTCGAAAGTTCATGTGTTAC
The DNA here is from genome assembly GCA_030789695.1 of Scilla litardierei. NCBI lineage: Eukaryota > Viridiplantae > Streptophyta > Magnoliopsida > Asparagales > Asparagaceae > Scilla > Scilla litardierei. Next base: position 163,317,382 of record CM061134.1, read on the forward strand.
TTAATCCATCAGAGTTACATAGAACATTTAATTTTTCAGGATCTTTTGACTATTTAGGAGGGTTGCGTATGGGATGTATAAAGTGGGTCATTGTAAATAGTCTGCCTATAAAATTTAGGGGAAAATATGCACTTGCGTGTGCATACGATAAGTTACATGCGCACGCACTACTTCCTCCTTTTTTTTTCATTTTTGTAATTTTTTTATGGTCTTATTGTTCACCTCATGGATGACCAAAATACCAAAAATCAAGTGATTTCGATATTGTTTGAGCCTATATCTACACCTTGCAACTTCAACGATTTTTCAGCAAATTTTAAGACCGTTGAAGTTGCAAGGTGTAGATTGGGGCTCAAAAAGTATTGGAATCACTTGATTTTTATTTGTTGATCATCCAAGCACATGAATTTTTTTTAAAAAAACAGAAAAAATGGGGGAAATGGGCATGTGCGCAGGCAACTTACCTGCGCACAAGCACGTGCACATTTCCCCCTAAAATTTGTATGCCAGAGAGACTGATCTGAGAATCATAGTCGAAGCGTTAGCCATAATAACTTAACATGATTGAGGAATACAGAGTATCTAAGTTACGTCATAGGGCCGCTCACATCAATAACAAGGACGGTTGGGAGATTGCGCATATTGACCTTTAGGAAACATAATGTGGAATAATTTATCTTGGCAAAGTAGTCCATACTTTCATCATTGTTGTGTGGGAACATTTTTAGGCTATCTATGTGAAAGTTGGCTCGATTGAGGTACTGAAGAAGTATTGAAGATGCGCAGACGAGCTATTTTGAGCAGGGATAGCTCGCATGTACTCTGGATCTCGCCTATCTAACTCTACACAAGTCAGATACGGGGACTCCGAACTAGTGAACTTCTTCAGGCATGGATTCTCGATTCGGAGGATAAGCGACTCATATTGTAACGACTGCTTTTCATGTATCTGGATTTATTATATAATATAATATATATGTTTTGGTGGATTTTCTCCTCATGTGTGGTTTTTCGTCTCCGTATCTTTCATTTTCGATCGATTCGTCGTATTTTCTCGCTTCTTCCTTAGGATTGTCGATTTCGAAGTATGTCACTCGTGACGGGCTTCATAACGGTCGTATCTAACTATTAGATCAAGCCTAGGAGTCTTAGGAATCGATCCCGGGGCCCCGTGCTCCGTATCGGTACTTTTCTGTGCTCATTAGCCGGTGTAAGAAGGGCCACCGACCGACTAGATGACGATCCAGTCGGTCGGCAATCCTTCTTGGACCGACTAGTTAGCTTTCTAAATTTCTCAGGAGTTACTGTTTATCGTTAGTCGGTCTAAGAACTTTGGTTGACCGACTAGGTTGCAAACTAGTCGGTCAGCAATGCTTCTTGAACCGACTAACTCATCAAATTATTTTTGAATCAGTTACTGTTTACTCTTAGTCGGTCTAAGAACGTTCATCGACCGACTAGATGCTAAACTAGTCGGTCAGTACTTGTTCATGGACCGACTAACTCTAGAATCCTATTTTCGTTCAGGAGTTACTGTTTGCACTTAGTCGGTCTGCGTTGATCGACCGACCGACTAGTTGCCAAACTAGTCGGTCAGTGGTTGCTCTTTGACCGACTAACCAGTGTTAAAACCCTAATTTCTGTGCAGCCGCCAGCCCAACCTATTTATACCCAACCCAATCGTTTTCTTCTTCTCCAACACGACCCAAAACCCTAAAAACTTCCCCCTTCAGCCCCCATCTTCCTCCAAGCTCCATTCCTTCATTCCAAGCCCTAGAATCATCATCCAATCCAACCATTCACTCTATCTACCCCTCATCTTCCCCAAATCTCCATCAAAATCCATCAAAACCCACAAATCCCCCAAAACCCTAGTTTCCCCAAACTTCTCCAATCTCTTCCAGATCTGATCCTAGGGTTCCCCGGAGTGTTTCTTCCGCCTTCTCTCGGTAAGAAATCGATCTACCGTTGTTTTCATAACCTATTTATAATTTTATGAAAACCCTAATTTATTTCATGTGTTTGGTGTTTGTTTCCCCATAACAGCGATTTCCCCCGTAGATAGCATCCGTGTGACGAAGTGGTCGTCATCCCCGGTGCTAGGCAAGTGAAACTTGCCACTTAGGGTTTAGGCCATGTTTTAGGCCATTTGCTAGTTGTAGGCGTAAAAGAGGCTAGGCGACGAAATGATACTCGCCTAGGCACAAATTGGGGAACTAGCTTGACAACGAAGCTAGTTCCGACATTTAGCATGTTGCACAATTTCCATGTCATGTTTACTTTCAATTAACGGTACGCGAATATGTTCATGTCATTGCATTTCGCCTGTCACGTTTAATTTAATTAACTGTACGCAAATAAATTGTCATGACCTCGCATTCTTTAGGTATTGCTGTGATTGCGTAGCTTCGCTACAATGTTGTGTTCCTGGCTCGTGTTCCAGAAGCGAGCCATGTGTTGGTTGATAGCCAATGCCCGAATTGCGTGTTCCGGCTAGGTGTTCCTTACGCCATACTTGTGTTCCTGGCTCGTGACCAGAAGCGAGCATAATGAGTTGGAAACCCCAACGCTCGATGTATTGAATTGTGAACTAAGAATGCGAGCTCCATGTGCGGGGCAACCTCAGGCTCACTAGCTGAGCTCAATGTGCGGGGACCCCAGGCTCCATATCGTGTGAATATTGGGTAGTGTTTAGTGCCGATCGGTCTGAAATGCTATGCCATTCAGCGAATGGCGTAAACACCTTCAAAATGTGAATGTATTGAATTGATAGTAGCTTGGCTACTCTTGTCTTGTCCCGATAATTGTTCTCTTGTACAAATTGTCTTGCCATGTTTTAATTGTGCACTCATGTTATAACTGCCATGTCATGCATACTAAACTGCTAGGTTGCTAGATGCCTCACTTTCAGTTTCATTGCCCAAGTCTTTTAGACTTGCTGACATGTGCCCCTTTACTCTTTTGGGTGACACATGTTAGATCCTGAGCCCGAATACCTCGTTGAGGACGAGGTATTTGCTGACGCCGAGCCCGAGCTTGTGTTTGACGGGGAGTACGTGGACACTGGGGACCAGTCCTAGTGTCTTCGTTGTGTTTTACTTTTGTTAGACAGTTGTTTTGTTATCGATGTGTAGCACCTATACTTTGTTGTTGTCGTTGCTTTTGTTGGCCTTGTTCTGGGCCTTTAGACTCTTTTCTTTTAGCCTGGTGGCTTTTCTGGATGTTGGACTTTTGTTGATGTTGGACAGTTTGTGAGATGTGGAATTTTATTTCAGTCTCGCCTTGTGTTATTATTGTTGTTCTGTTGTGGTTACAGGGACCTGTTTATATATTGTGGACGCTTATCGGGTTTGGGGCTTCACCGCTCCACTCCAGTGCGGACCTTTTCACGTCTCGCCTCCATTTCAGGGAAGCGGGTCGTGACAGGTTTTAGTGGTGGCCCATGCAGGTCCTTCTGTAACTGCGATTTTTGGAATATCGATAATAATATTAGAATGTCCGATGAACTAAGTTCGACGTCCGAGTCATAAGCTATGAGTCTAATCTGATTTGTTTTCCGTGTCATTAGATGGCAGGAAGGCGTTTCACCCGTGGTGGTGGTAGTGGCGCGGTCCCTCATGATGAGGAGCCTGAGCGGGAACCCACCAGCGGTGAGATGATGCGGATGATGTTGCAGATGATGCAAGTGCAGCAGGGCGTGCTTTTGCAAGTCCAGAATGCTCCACTTGCTCGAGCCGCCCGGGCTCTTCCGGATGCCCCTCGCTCTGAGCCAGGAGCGAAGCAATTTCGGGAGCTGGGTCTCACATATTTTGATGGGTCTGAGGGTCCTCTGGCTGCCGATGAGTGGATTCGGAACATCGAGGACAATCTGAAGATGGCCAAGATCACCCCGGCTGGATGGGTTGATTTGGCGAAGAGGCAGCTGAAGGATAACGCCAGGAATTGGTGGGATGCGGAAGAGAAGTTGTTGGTGGAGCCGATAGCTTGGGCTACCTTCAAAGCCAGATTTGAGGGTGAGTTCTTCCCGAAGGCTGCCAAGGAGGAGATGCTGCAGCGTTTTATCGATCTGAAGCAGGGGAACTCGTCAGTGGACATGTATCACCAAGAGTTCATGAGGCTGAGTCGGTTTGCGCCGAAGATGGTGCAGGACGCTGAGGAGAGAGCTCAGAGGTTCCTGCAGGGGCTTGCTTCGGAGCTCCAGAGTTTTGTGACCTCCTCTGACCGGGAATCTTATCAGAAGGTTCTGGTAGCAGCTAAGAGGCAGGAGCTGCTCGTGAACCAGAGGAAGGGGTCGGTTGTTGGTGCTGGGAAGAGGCCTGTGGAGCAGGCGAGAGCTGTGGTTAGACCTGGATTCAGGCCTAATCAGTCCGCTCAGTTTAAGAGGCCAGGAGGGTCTATTCCGAGGTTTTACCATTTCTGCGGCAAGCCTGGCCACGTCAAGGATCAGTGTCGGAAGTTTCTGGGCCAGTGTTTGATTTGCGGTGATGCTTCTCATGTCGCGAAGGATTGTCGGCATGCGGATCCGTTGCGGAGGGCTCCTGTTGCAGCTCAGCCGTTGCAGCAGCGAGCGCCTGTTCCTGCTGGACGTGGAGCAGCTCTTGTTCCGCAGAGGCAGGCTTTTCGGCAGGCTGTTCCGCCGAGGAGGCAGGCTTTTCTGATGACCGCTGCGGAGAGCACGGCCGTGGATGAGGTTATCGCAGGTAATCCTCAATCTAGCTGTTACTTTCCTAACTGGTTTTGATTGTTAGATTATGTTGTTTGCTTGAACATGGTTGTTTGCTAGACTAGGGTTTGATTGTTAATTGCTTGTTAGGTGTGATTTTGGTTTGCACATTTCCTGCACGAGTCCTCTTTGACTCTGGTGCATCGATGTGCATTATTTCTCGGAGCTTCGTGGAGAGGCATTCCTTGTCGACGTCCCCTCTCCCCAAGAGTTGGAATATCGTTACAGGGAATGGTGTGGTCTCGGTGCATCGTGGTTGCAATTCTTGCTCGTTGGTGGTCTGTGGACATGAGCTTTTTGCTGATTTCATTGTCCACGACATCATCAACTATGATGCAGTTCTTGGGATGGACTGGCTTGCGAGCTTCTATGCTACGATCGACTGTCGGAGAAAGAAGGTGGTGTTCGAGATTCCCGGACACCCAGTGTTTGAGTTCAGTCGTGGTAGCAGTTCGCTTGGTCCTGTCAGATTTCGGGCCAGGCCGGTGGAGGCTGTGGCTATGCAGATGGAGCTGGAGTGGCCAGCTGTGGTGCGAGATTTTGGCGACGTCTTCCCCGAGGAGATGTCTGGTTTGCCACCTGATCGGGCTCTGGAATTTTCTATCGATCTTGTTCCAGGTGCGCAGCCGATTTCGAAGGCGCCGTATCGTATGGCACCTGCAGAGTTGGAAGAGTTACGGAAGCAGTTGGATGAGCTTTTGCAGAAGGGTTATATTAATCCTAGCGTGTCTCCGTGGGGAGCGCCGGTGTTGTTGGTTAAGAAGAAGGATGGTTCGCGTCGCATGTGCGTGGACTATCGGGAGTTGAATGCGGTGACCATTAAGAATAAATACCCGCTGCCTCGCATCGATGATATTTTTGATCAGCTTGGAGGTTCGAGGGTGTTTTCTAAATTGGATTTGAGGAGTGGTTACCATCAGTTGAAGGTGAAGAAGGATGATGTTCCGAAGACAGCGTTCAGGACGAAGTATGGACACTATGAGTTTGTGGTTATGCCCTTCGGCGTAACTAACGCGCCCGCAGTTTTCATAAATCTGATGAACCTGATTTTCTACGACTTTTTGGATAAGTTTGTCGTTATCTTTATTGACGACATTCTGATCTATTCGAAGTCGGAGGAAGAGCATGCCTCGCACTTAAGGACGGTGTTGGAGATTTTGAGGAAGCATCGTTTGTATGCTAAGTTTTCGAAGTGCGAGTTTTGGCTGGATCGAGTTGCTTTTCTCGGGCATGTGGTGACTGGAGATGGTATTTCAGTGGATCCCGAGAAGATTCGGGCCATTAGGGAGTGGCCTGTTCCGTCGTCAGCGTCTGAGATCTGGAGTTTCCTTGGACTTGCTGGTTACTATCGGCGATTCATTAAGGACTTTTCTCGTATTGCTGAGCCGATGACCAGGTTGACGCGGAAGGATGTTGTTTTTGTTTGGTCGGGTGATTGTGAGGGTGCTTTTGGTGTTCTGAAGGAAAGGTTGACGACTGCCCCTATTCTGGTTGTGCCTGATCGCAGTGGTGGATTTGAGATCTTTTGCGATGCTTCTGGTAATGGTCTCGGTTGTGTGTTGCATCAGCATGGGCACGTTGTGGCGTATGCGTCTCGTCAGCTTAAGGTTCATGAGAAGAATTACCCGACGCATGATTTGGAGTTGGCTGCCGTTGTGTTTGCTCTTAAGATTTGGAGGCACTTCCTGCTGAGTGAGAAAGTGAAGATTTTCACCGATCACAAAAGCTTGAAGTATATTTTCACTCAGAAGGAGCTCAACATGCGACAGCGTCGATGGTTGGAGCTTATGGCGGATTATGAGATTGATTTGCAGTATCACCCTAGCAAGGTGAATGTGGTTCCGGATGCTTTGAGTAGGCTTCCGGCGGTGATGATTTTGACCTCGCAGTGGAGATTGCAGCAGGATTTTTGCGAGTCTGGTGTGGAGATTGTTCTTCCTGGAGAGGCTTCGTCGTTGATGTACATGCAGGTGCAGTCGACGATCGTGGATCGGATTAAGGCTGGCCAGGCCGAGGATCCGAAGCTGGTGAGGATTTGGGAGATGGTGGAAGCCGGTCTGCGGACTGACTTTTTGATTCATGAGGATGGCTCGCTGAGGTTTGGAGCCAGGTTGTGTGTGCCAGCTGGGGATATCAGAGAGGAGCTGATGGTGGAGGCACACAGTTCGCCGTAATCTGTGCATCCTGGTGGCACCAAGATGTACCAGGATCTTCGTCTGAATTATTGGTGGCATGGCATGAAGAGGAGCGTGGCTCGGAGTGTAGCCAAGTGCTTGGTTTGCCAGCAAGTGAAGGCGGAGCATCAGCGTTCGGTCGGGTTGCTACAACCGCTTCCGATTCCGGAGTGGAAATGGCAACACATCACTATGGATTTCGTGACTGGACTACCTCGGAGTCCGAAGCAGAATGACGCGATTTGGGTGATCGTAGATCGATTGACCAAATCTGCGCACTTTATTCCGTTCCGAGTGGGACAGTCCACTGAGGCGCTAGCAAGGAGATATATGGAGGTAAATTCTTTTACTCTCCGTTTTATTTCCTTTTCCTAGTTTGGATAGTGATGTAACGTGAATCGTGCAGGAAGTTGTGCGACTTCATGGAGTCCCCGTGAGTATCGTGTCTGACAGAGACACGAGGTTCACATCTCAGTTCTGGCAGAGTTTGCAGAAGAGCTTGGGTACGCGTCTGAGTTTCAGCACGACGTACCATCCGCAGACGGATGGCCAGTCCGAGAGGACGATTCAGATTTTGGAAGACATGCTGAGGGCGTGCATGTTGGATTTCAAGGGTTCGTGGGAGGACCATCTACATCTGGTAGAGTTTTCCTACAACAACAGCTTCCAGGCGAGTATTGGCATGGCGCCATTCGCCGCTCTTTATGGGAGGAAATGTCGATCGCCATTGAGTTGGGATGACGTTGGCGATCGGGAGTTGTTGGGACCTGAGATGATCGTGGAGGCCGTGGATATCGTCAGGAATATTCGGGAGAGGTTGAGAATTGCTCAGGACCGTTTTAAGCATTGGGCGGATGATAAAAGTCGTCCTTTGGAGTTTCAGCCGGGCGACCATGTGTTCTTGAAGATTTCCCCGAATCGCGGTGTGATTCGTTTCGGGAAGCGTGGAAAGTTAAGCCTGCGATACATTGGACCGTTTGACGTTTTGGAGAGGGTTGGCGAGGTAGCTTATCGCTTGGCCTTGCCGCCATCTTTGGAAGGAGTTCACAATGTTTTCCATGTGTCGCAGCTTCGTCGATACATTAGCGATCCGTCTCATGCGGTGGATTTTTCGGAGATTACCGTTCGCCCCGATATGACGTATGACCAGCATCCAGTGCAGATTCTGGACAGGCGTCAGAAATCGCTTCGTAACAAGGTTGTCAATCTTGTGAGGGTGATGTGGCGACACGGTTCACCTGGAGAGTCTACTTGGGAGAATGAGGATGAGATGCGAGAGCGTTTCCCACTTTTGTTTCCGGACTCGTGAGTTTTTGGAAATTCCGAGGACGGAATTTTTCTTAAGTTGGGGAGGATGTAACGACTGCTTTTCATGTATCTGGATTTATAATATAATATAATATATATGTTTTGGTGGATTTTCTCCTCATGTGTGGTTTTTCGTCTCCGTAGCTTTCATTTTCGATCGATTCGTCGTATTTTCTCGCTTCTTCCTTAGGATTGTCGATTTCGAAGTATGTCACTCGTGACGGGCTTCATAACGGTCGTATCTAACTATTAGATCAAGCCTAGGAGTCTTAGGAATCGATCCCGGGGCCCCGCGCTCCGTATCGGTACTTTTCTGTGCTCATTAGCCGGTGTAAGAAGGGCCACCGACCGACTAGATGACGATCCAGTCGGTCGGCAATCCTTCTTGGACCGACTAGTTAGCTTTCTAAATTTCTCAGGAGTTACTGTTTATCGTTAGTCGGTCTAAGAACGTTGGTTGACCGACTAGGTTGCAAACTAGTCGGTCAGCAATGCTTCTTGAACCGACTAACTCATCAAATTATTTTTGAATCAGTTACTGTTTACTCTTAGTCGGTCTAAGAACGTTCATCGACCGACTAGATGCTAAACTAGTCGGTCAGTACCTGTTCATGGACCGACTAACTCTAGAATCCTATTTTCGTTCAGGAGTTACTGTTTGCACTTAGTCGGTCTGCGTTGATCGACCGACCGACTAGTTGCCAAACTAGTCGGTCAGTGGTTGCTCTTTGACCGACTAACCAGTGTTAAAACCCTAATTTCTGTGCAGCCGCCAGCCCAACCTATTTATACCCAACCCAATCGTTTTCTTCTTCTCCAACACGACCCAAAACCCTAAAAACTTCCCCCTTCAGCCCCCATCTTCCTCCAAGCTCCATTCCTTCATTCCAAGCCCTAGAATCATCATCCAATCCAACCATTCACTCTATCTACCCCTCATCTTCCCCAAATCTCCATCAAAATCCATCAAAACCCACAAATCCCCCAAAACCCTAGTTTCCCCAAACTTCTCCAATATCTTCCAGATCTGATCCTAGGGTTCCCCGGAGTGTTTCTTCCGCCTTCTCTCGGTAAGAAATCGATCTACCGTTGTTTTCATAACCTATTTATAATTTTATGAAAGCCCTAATTTATTTCATGTGTTTGGTGTTTGTTTCCCCATAACAGCGATTTCCCCCGTAGATAGCATCCGTGTGACGAAGTGGTCGTCATCCCCGGTGCTAGGCAAGTGAAACTTGCCACTTAGGGTTTAGGCCATGTTTTAGGACATTTGCTAGTTGTAGGCGTAAAAGAGGCTAGGCGACGAAATGATACTCGCCTAGGCGCAAATTGGGGAACTAGCTTGACAACGAAGCTAGTTCCGACATTTAGCATGTTGCACAATTTCCATGTCATGTTTACTTTCAATTAACGGTACGCGAATATGTTCATGTCATTGCATTTCGCCTGTCACGTTTAATTTAATTAACTGTACGCAAATAAATTGTCATGACCTCGCATTCTTTAGGTATTGCTGTGATTGCGTAGCTTCGCTACAATGTTGTGTTCCTGGCTCGTGTTCCAGAAGCGGGCCATGTGTTGGTTGATAGCCAATGCCCGAATTGCGTGTTCCGGCTAGGTGTTCCCTACGCCATACTTGTGTTCCTGGCTAGTGACCAGAAGCGAGCATAATGAGTTGGAAACCCCAACGCTCGATGTATTGAATTGTGAACTAAGAATGCGAGCTCCATGTGCGGGGCAACCTCAGGCTCACTAGCTGAGCTCAATGTGCGGGGACCCCAGGCTCCTTATCGTGTGAATATTGGGTAGTGTTTAGTGCCGATCGGTCTGAAATGCTATGCCATTCAGCGAATGGCGTAAACACCTTCAAAATGTGAATGTATTGAATTGATAGTAGCTTGGCTACTCTTGTCTTGTCCCGATGATTGTTCTCTTGTACAAATTGTCTTGCCATGTTTTAATTGTGCACTCATGTTATAACTGCCATGTCATGCATACTAAACTGCTAGGTTGCTAGATGCCTCACTTTCAGTTTCCTTGCCCAAGTCTTTTAGACTTGCTGACATGTGCCCCTTTACTCTTTTGGGTGACACATGTTAGATCCTGAGCCTGAGTACCTCGTTGAGGACGAGGTATTTGCTGACGCCGAGCCCGAGCTTGTGTTTGACGGGGAGTACGTGGACACTGGGGACCAGTCCTAGTGTCTTCGTTGTGTTTTACTTTTGTTAGACAGTTGTTTTGTTATCGGTGCGTAGCACCTATACTTTGTTGTTGTCGTTGCTTTTGTTGGCCTTGTTCTGGGCCTTTAGACTCTTTTCTTTTAGCCTGGTGGCTTTTCTGGATGTTGGACTTTTGTTGATGTTGGACAGTTTGTGAGATGTGGAATTTTATTTCAGTCTCGCCTTGTGTTATTATTGTTGTTCTGTTGTGGTTACAGGGACCTGTTTATGTATTGTGGACGCTTATCGGGTTTGGGGCTTCACCGCTCCACTCCCGTGCGGACCTTTTCACGTCTCGCCTCCATTTCAGGGAAGCGGGTCGTGACACATATGTCGGCAGCTCTACACTTTGAGCTTCAGATAGCTCAGTACGACACTTTGTTAGCTAGGTTTTAGTATGGAGTTCGGAAGCATGGAGGGGCTGACAATAGGATACAGTCACCTATTCAAAGTGGAGTTGTGATTGGATTAGGATTTCCTTTGATTCGGGGTTCTAGTCAAATAGAAATTCATCTTCTATTAGAACACCTATTGTGCCTTAGGCCATATAAGGGATGTTTACGCGAGGTTTTGTTTGTGATCGATGCTATTGCGATATTGAGAGCTATGAGATGCCATTGTTGATAGCCAACTTTGATAGATTGTATTCTGAGTTTTTGAGGGATCTTGAGTGCTTTTTCCTCGTTAGTGGAGGTTTAAGATTTGTATTTGTTATCTCATTTGTAATAAAGCTAATTAGTGTTTCCCATGCGGGTCCACGGCTGAAAGTTGCAAGCTTTCTTTGTTCTCTATTGTGATCCACTCATCTTCTTTCCACACTGTGATCACCGAAGTCCTAGTATTCCACGAACGCACAACAAATTGGTATACTACTACAAAAGGGACCTTTAACAGCGCTTAAATAAAGTCTTTAACAGCACTTCTGTGTGTTATTTATCTCCCCCCTACTAAGGCGGGCTGATTTTAATAGCGCTTTACAAACATTGCCAAAGGTCCCATAGACAGCACTTCTTTAGTAAAAGCGTTGTTAAAGGTCCACCATAAAAATCGCTTGTACTAAAAAAGTGCTATCTGTCTGGGACCTTAGACATCGTGTGTTTAGTGCAAGCGATGTCTAAGGTCTCAATATACAACGCTTCTTTAATACAAGTGCTGTTAAAGGTCTACCATAGACAGCGCTTGTCCTAAACTAGTACTATCTATCTGGGACCTTAGACAACGCTTGTTTAGTACAAGCGCTGTTAAATGTCCACCATAGATAGTGCTTGTACTAAACAAGCGCTTCTATCTGGGACCTTCGACAGCACTTGTTTAGTACATGCAAGCGTTGTCTAAGGTCCCAAATAGACAGTGTTTCTTTAGTACAAGCGCTATTAAAGGTCCACCATTGACAACGATTGCACTAAATAAGCGCCCTCTATCCGGGACCATAGACAGCGCTTGTTTAGTACAAGCAATGTCTAAGGTCCTACATAGACATCGCTTGTTTATTCCGAGCGTTGTTAAATGTCCACCATAGACAGTGCTTGTACTAAACAAGCGCTTCTATCTGGGACCTTAGACAGCACTTGTTTAGTACATGCAAGCGTTGTCTAAGGTTCCAAATAGACAGTGTTTCTTTAGTACACGTGCTGTTAAAAGTCCACCATATACAACGCTTGTTATAACAAAACATCTAAATGAGCACACACAAAAAAATCATATAAAATGCCATAAAGACAGCTAGATGCCATGTAATCATTCCAATAATGTTCTTATGGAAAAGACTTGATATATCTTTATGCATACAGCATTCCAAAATTGTTATTTACAGATTCCTAGAGAACAAAACAAGCAAGATCCTCAGTTTTGTTTAAAAACACACATCTACAACCAATAGAGCCAATCATTTCTTTCTTATTTCACCTGGAAAAGAGCTCTGGTCAGCATAGGGTTGTCTATCAAAATCTGCTTAGCTTGCTGCTGGTTCTAGTCGATCAGAAGCTGTAAAGAGAAAACAAGCACACTAAGATTGCTAGATCGAACTCTTCCCGACCAAAATTTCAGCACAGAAGATGAACATTATGTCTCAAGCAAATACATTCATAACATAAAGTGCAAAAGAGAGCAAAGCAGAGAAAAAAATACATGAACAATTATTTGGATCAGGGGGAATGTTCCACAACTTACCTTGATTTTCTTGCCAATTCTGAAAACACACATCACTTGCTCCTTTGATGCTAGTGTGAGGAGAGGGATGAGTGCAAATGCAATTTGAACCGATTGAAGCACATTTAACCACTCATTTAAGATATCCAATGTCTAATCAGAAGTGTCAAATAAAAGGGAAACAACCATAGTTGGCACAATTGCGAAGGTTCTGGTGATTAATGCTCTGATCCACTTCTTCAACCGAAGGCTGAGAAATCCTCCCATGATAAATTGACCAGCATAGGTGCCAGTGATTGTGCTACTCTATATCAAGATCAATCAACAGAAGAGACGTACCTATTAGAAGCTCCTTCCCGTCAGGCTTGGTTTCACCAAACATCGAAGCAAATGAAATGGCCATTGTTGCAATCCGAACTGCAAACACGGCTTCTAATTTCCTGACCCCATAGTTCTCAAGGAACAAAAAAAATAAAGCTGACAAAAGGGCATGGACATAAAATTACTATTTGCAAAGTAAAATAGGATTTATATGAGAAGGACAAATCACAAAGATCTTCGTCTAGAGAACTCAAACATTTTGAAGATTTTCTTTCAACATGATATCACCATCCCAGATAAAACCTAACATATAACAATATGGCGTCTACATATTTTTAGAAAATCTTAATGACAATCTATTAAAAAAAAAAAATTTTGCCAACAAATTTCATATGCCGCTGTTTATTTAAGTAATGGTAAAAGAGAGAGAATAAAAACAAAAACACATTTCTTAGTTGAATCTCAAGGTGTTATTTTGGCCCGGGGCCCGCCAGGCCCGGCGGCCCGGCCCGGGCTCCGGGCCGGCCCGGCCCGGGCCCGGGTTCCTAAACCCGGGCCGGGCTGCGGCCCGGGCCCGGCACCGGGGCCGGGCTGGGCCCCCCCCTCAGGCCCGGGCCCGGGCCCGGCCCGGCCCGGCCCGGGGCCGGGGCCGGGGCCGGCAACGGCTACTTTTGTAGCCGTTGCCGGCAACGGCTACTCTTGTAGCCGTTGCCAAACGGGCAGATTTCTGCCCGTTTGGCAACGGCCAAACCTTTTTTTTTTATTTTTTTTTAAACCCTAAATTTCTTCTATAAATACCCTCCTCCCCCTCTCTTCTTCTCTCACAAAATCTCTACATTCATCTCTTCCCTCACAAAATTTCTAAACTCTAATTTTCTAAATACCTCTCAACGGCTCTACCCGGTGTTCTACAACTCTCGCTACTACCGTCTCTACGGTCGTCAATCTCGCGGCTATCGTCAACCGTCTCGCTACTCCAATTCGCTACTCAATTCGCTACTCAAATTCGCTGCTTCCGGTCTCTACAACTCGGGTCATCTTCAAAGGCGCAAACATGTTTCTGTAGTATAAAGTTTAGATTAGCGCAATGTCAAGACCGCCGCATAGGAAGATAAATATGAATTTTAATATAGATGATGAGACTAATACTGCCGATTTTGAATATTATGCTGATTTACTACGTGGTAACGTAGGGGCTGGTTTTAATCCTGATATAGCCAATATTGAAACACAAGAACCAGATAACTTTGGGGCTAGTAATAATCCTAGCCCCGTCATGCCACCACCTGCACATTCACCTTTCTCGCATGCTGCTCACACGTACACAAGTTCACCGGCACAAACATCTACCCCTGCTTCACATGCTGCACCTTCTACACAAACCCAAAAGAAAGGACCAAAGTCCGGTGTTTGGGAGCACTTTACACGTGAAATTGTAAAAGACAGTAATGGCATCGACCAAATTCGTGCATTCTGTAAGATTTGTAGAACTAGTTTTGCTGCCGCACATACTGCCGGCACTTCGCATCTGCTAAGACACATGAAATCGCATGTTAAAAAAGATGCTAGACAACAAACATTAAATTTATCTTCTTCATCTTCCTCTCTTACTCCTTTCTCATATTCTGTTGAAAATATGAGAAAAGAGATGGCGAGATTTGTGTTATGCAGAGAGCAACCTCTAAATTTTGCTGAACACCCAGACTTTGAGCGATTAGAGCAAAATGCATTTAACCCTGCATTTAGAAAATTATCTAGGCACACCCTTAGAAAAGATTGTATGAGCATGTTTCATGAAGGACAGGCAAAATTGTATCAGATTTTTCTTAATTTAGAATCTAGAATTTCTTTGACTTCTGACATATGGACTACAAAATGGGGTTCATCATACTTGTGTCTTACGGCCCATTTTACAGACGATGATTTTATCATTCAGAAAAGAATTATAGGTTTTAAGGTGTTAGAGTATGCGCACAAGGGTGCACACATTGGTAGAACTTTGCAAAATATTTGTCATGATTATGATATTGAGAAACAAATTGTATCAATTACTTTTGATAATGCTTCGAATAATACTTTAGCCATTTCTTATTTGCAACGTCTATGGAACCCAGATCTAGATGGTTTAATTTTTCATCAACGTTGTGCATGCCATGTTTTAAACTTAGTAGTTCAGGATGGGCTAAAACTTACTTCTGTTTATCTGGAAAAACCTAGAGCCCTTATGCTTTTAATTACAACTAGTTCACAAAAAAAGAGAGAATATAAGCAGTTTTGTCGTAATAACCAACTGCCGTATAGGGCGTTTAAATTTAGTGTCCCCCATAGGTGGAATTCAACGTATCTAATGATACGTTGTATTAGACAAAATAGAACCCAACTTACTGAGTTTGCAAGTGCATACCTTGCAAATGATAGTGACTATGAAATTAGTGATTATGAGTGGCTTATTATTGATGAACTTTATGAATTTTTTGAAATTTTCTACTTGACAACAAACAAGTTTTCTGGTATGTATTACTCTACTTCAGTTCTAGGCTTAGACCAATTAGCGGTGATCTCTGAAGTAATACAAAAACATAGAGATAATGACAACATTAGGACTCCAGACCTTAGGGCAATGATAGAACAGATGGAGATTAAACTCCGTAAGTATTGGAATCCCGTTCCTTTGCTATACACTATAGCGAAGGTTTTAGATCCCCGGTTTAAAGAGGATGTAGTACTTGACTTCTTAGATACCTATTACGAAAACATGAACCTTCAAGATGTAGCAGAACAACACAAAGCTAGTTTTAAGAATAGCTTAAGATCACTTTTTACTGTATATGAGACACGATATGGTAGTTCTACACAAACTTCTAATGTTCAAGCATCTTCAAGTGCTCCAAGCAGAGTCCGCCTTCTTATGTGCAAGAAGAAGCAAAAAACATCAGACACATCTAATGAACTGTCTAGGTATTTGTCAAGTTCTTTTGTATTTTCTGAAGAAGACTTGAATAATGAGGGTTTTGATGTTCTGTCATGGTGGAAACAGTCTAAGAATAGTTATCCAATTCTTTCCATGATGGCTCGTGATTTGTTAGCCGTACCCATATCCACTGTTGCTTCGGAGTCTGCTTTTAGTGCAGGTAGTCGTGTTCTTAGCAACAAGAGGTCACGACTGAAACCAGATATAGTAGAAGCGTCGGTTTGTGCGAAGGATTGGTTCAGGGCTGAATCGAGAACCCAATATCAGACCGACCTGTCTGAAGACTCTGAAGAAGAAGAGGTAGAAGAAGCAGCAGAGACTTGATATATTTACTTACTTGTATTAGCAGTTTATAACATGTATTAGTTTCTTTTTTTGGCTAATGTATGAGGGGTTAGGCTGGCCAACGTATGTCCCCCCCTCAAAAAAATTTCAATTAATAAAATTTAAAGGTTCAACCCGGGACCTTCGCGAATTTCGGGATAAAAATTTTTCTGAAAAAATTTTAGAAGTGTTCAAAAAAATTTTAGATGTGTTCTAGATTTTTTTTGGAATTTTTACATGTTTAAAATAATATTTTAGTTTTTTTGTTATTAGAATTTATGTTGTATAAATTTTTTTAATCATTTTTGAAAAAAAATTTTGATCATTTTTTTTCAATTATTTTAACTTTTTAAAAATTTTAGTTTAAATTTTTAAATTTTTTTAAAATAAGTTCATTTGTTTGATAATAGTTTTTAAAATTTTATGTTATAATTTTTATGTTGGATTTTTTAGAATTTTAATGGGTTTAAAAAAAATTTTTTTTTAATTTTATATTGCCGGCCCGGCCCGCCTTGGCCCGGCCCGGCCTAGCCGGGCCCGGGCCGCCGGGCCGGGCTGGGCCTGGGTTTGGCCAACCCGGGCCGGGCCGGCCCGGCCCGGGTACACTTTGAGCCCGGGCCGGGCCGGCCCATGGCCCGGGCGGGCCATGGCCGGGCCCGGGCCGGGCCGGCCCGGTGGGCCGAATTAACATCCTGAGTTGAATCACTCAGAAAACTATTACCTAAGACACATTTCATAATCTGCCTTTCTAAGAGCATCTCCGAGGGGGCTCCCTAAATTTTAGCCAAAAAGCTATTTTTGGGAGCCACCTTTTGCATTCTCACTCTAACCATACTCCCCATTTTACCTAATATTGATTAATTTAATATTTTTTAAAAAATTTAATTTGTTAATAAAGATTAGTTTAAAATTTTAATTAATTATACTATTTCTTTTACACATTTATTAAACTAATTTTTATTAACAAATTAAATTATTAAACTAATCCATATCCAAATAAAATAGTTTAAAATTTTAAATTTTAAAAAATTAAATTAAATTTGTAAAAAATAGATTAATATAAATTAAATTTTAAATAGATTAATTATAATATTTCCAACGGCTCTATTTCCAACGGCTCTATTTCCAACGACTACTTTTTTCCTATAAATAAGTATATTTCATATCTCATATTTTTCCATTTACACTTCATCTACAAAAATATCATAAATAGTTATGGCTAATCGATTAGCTAAAATGCGTTTTCAAGATGATAGTGATGATGATCTTCTATTATTGACAATGGTGATGGCTGAAGAAGAAGAATTGGCAAATGAGAGTCGAGCACAACGTCGTCATGGATCTATTGTAGGCCATACTGTTATTCAACGAGGTAAAGTTGAAGGTAATGAAAACTTTATCGTGATTATTTTGCAGAAACACCAACATTTGGTTCTCGTTTATTTCGGAGGAGGTTTCGAATGAATCGATCATTGTTTGTTCGAATTCAACATGCTGTCGAAGCTTATGATCTATACTTTGTCCAAAGGACGTATGCTTGTGGAATTGTAGGTCTATCATCACTTCAAAAAATTTGTGCTGCTTTTAGGATGCTTGCGTACGGGGGTAGCAGCAGATTCTGTGGATGAATATGTGCGAATTGGTGAAAGCACTGCAATTGAAAGCTTGAGAAAATTTGTCAAAGCAATTATTACAGTGTTTGGGGATACATATTTGAGATCACCAAATATTGATGATATTGCTAGATTGGTGCAGGTTAATACTGATCGTGGATTTCCTGGAATGCTTGGAAGTATTGATTGTATGCATTTGAAGTGGAAGAATTGTCCAGTTGTGTGGCAATGTATGTATTCCGGTCACATTCTTGAGCCAACAATCATTTTGGAAGCCGTTGCATCTTATGATCTTTGGATACGGCATGCCTTTTTTGGTTTACCTGGATCTCTTAATGATATCAATGTGCTTGATCGATCTACCGTGTTTAATGATCTTGCAGAAGGGCGTGCTCCACTAGTTAATTATTCCATTAATGGTCATGATTATACAATGGGATATTATCTGGCTGATGGGATATATCTTTCATGGTCAACATTTGTTAAAACAATATCAGCTCCTCTAGGAAATAAAAAGAAACATTTTGCTGCATGTCAAGAGTCTGCCAGGAAAGATGTGGAGCGAGCATTTGGGGTGCTTCAATCACGCTTTGCAATTGTGCGTGGACCAGCTCGTTTTTGGGATCAAGAAACAATCAATGATATTATGCAGTCATGCATAATAATGCATAATATGATTATTGAAGACGAGAGAGATATTGAGCAATCTGACTTCAACTATGATGAGGTTGAAGAAACTGAATCATCTGTGTCACATGAGCGGACAAGTGAAATAAATGATTTTATTCAAACGCATCGACAAATTAGAGACAAACATATCCATTCACAACTTCAAATGGATCTTGTAGAACATTTATGGGAACAACATGGAGCGAACTAGATACTATAACTGATTGTATTACTAGATGATTGCATTACTTCATTGTACTGCATTATTTAGACCTATCAAATCTTTTCTTAATGATCTCCATTTGGAGACTTTCATAATATTGTACTTTAAATGCAGGCATGTTACTATTATCAATTGCCATTATTCTCTCTAAATTAATCTTGGAGTTGCAAGCTTAAATGGGAATTTTTTAACTTACATGAGCTGCTTGGAGTTGCTGCTGGATGAGGGCACGATTGGAGTGAAGATCCATATTTTTATCATTTAAAGTTGATGGATGATATTGGGCACAGCCGTAATAGTTCTCATTGCCAAGCCCGAATCTTGCAACATGCCCAGCAGCGGCGTCAAGGATATCCAAGGCATCATCATTATGCACCGAAAAAAGAGTCGATAACGGCAAAGAGACCTGAGAAGGGCCTACCGGGCTTCCATTGTTGCTCCCAATCTGCCAGCTCCATATCCCGCACATCATTGACTGAGGCGATGTCAACATCACTGAACCCTAAAGTCAAAAATCAAAAAATCAGCCCAAAACCATTTGCGGAAAGAAGAGAAATTGATTTATACCTTTGGCTTGTCTCGAGCAAAATCAGAGTGATGGATGTTGTTGACGTTGTTGTGTTCGATACGGACAGCGTGAACTCTTTGCTCGGTCACGACGGCGATGAGCTTTTCCTTCTTCTCACTCTCGGTTCCGGCCACAAACTCGACTGGTGAGCTCGGGCAAAAACCGTCGCTTCTGGCTTTCTCAAGAAAGAAGTCGTCGGAAAGGAACTTGTCGTGGAGGCAGAACTCGACGGAGTCCACTGCCCCGTTATTGCCCATCATGATAAAAATCAAGAATTGATCAGTGTGTGCCAGGTCAATGGAGGCGGATTTCTTCAATGCTAGGGTTAAAGGAGAGGGAGCGAGGGATGAATATAATGGGGAGAAATTTTGAGATGAGCCGGGGATGAAAAAATTGGGAGGAAAAATATATTACCTGACCTTTAACAGCGCTTGCAGAAAGAAGCGATGTCTATTATCTGATCTTTAACAGCGCTGGCAAAAAAAGCGATGTCTATTATCTGCCCTTTAACAACGCTTGCAGAAAGAAGTGTTGTCTATTATCTGTGCCTCTAATAAACTGCGCTTGCAGAAAGAAGCGTTGTCTATTATCAGAACTTTAACAATGCTTACAGAAAGAAGCAATGTCTATTATCCGACCTTTAACAGCGCTTGCAGAAAGAAGCACTGCTTATTATTTGTACCTCTAATAAACAACGCTTACAATTGGCAAGCAATATCTAACGTGTGCAGTAAATGTCTTTTTCATAATAGTGGTATCATAACATATGGTTTTGGAGATCTTCGGAAATGGTGATGATTAGCAGCAGTGGCGACAACGACACTTCGAAAGCGTCAACCTTTAGAGAGCATGCTCCAACGGTTCAGACTATCTTGTCTAACATGAAGTTTGAAGTTGAGAAGTTTGATGTGATGATAGCATTAGCAAAACATAGAGTACTGCGCAGACGATATATACAAGTTGAACCAAGCATTTGCTTCATATCTCGCCAAATAGTTTTTGGCAATGGAACCAGAAAAGTTTCGTCGTGCGTGCATCACGAAATTCATCTCCGACCTCAACTGCGTCTTGTCGATGGTTGTGACGATGGCAATCTCCATTAACGACCCCGATCGGGTCAATATTTGGAGGATTTCCGTCATGATCATATTCTACTGGGCATTACTCCTCGATGTTGCCTTTTTGCTATGCCGCAACAAGCATGGGGGCGCGGGAAAGTTGTTCGGTTAATGTAGGACAACCTGCCGATCTGCTACTCACTCTTACAGGTTTTTGATATGTCTTGGGTACGCTATAAATTTTCAGACAAGTCATAGAAGCATAAAGAAAGCATCCATCATATACATTGCATCCAAGTGTCTGCCACAAACTAGATGCAGATAATGTCTCATTTTCCCCCAAACTATTTGTGCATACTTAGATGGAAAGGAATAACAAAAGAAAGTAGAAGCAGGAAGGGGTTACAAAAGGCTCGTAGGTCCTTTAAGAATAGTATGTTTTTCCTGAAACTTACTTATCCATGTATTTTAAAGCATCAGTTTGACCAATGTACATCATTACGAAAAAATCAGACGAGTGCAAACAAATTTTAGTAGCCTTTATCTTCCATCGCAACAAGTTGTTTCTGACACAACACAAATGTTACATGAAAGCGCACTTGTTTACCGAAGAATATGGCTTACGGTATCTAATGCACCCACAACTTATATTTGACAAACTCTTGGGAAATTATGTAAATATTATGAACTTACATGTCCAGGACATGTAAATGTGCATCTGTAAATGAGGACTTTACCACGTGCATGACACATTGGTTTAAAACTTACTTTCAATATCTTTTAGCAAACAACTGAAAATCCATTTTAAGATGGTTATGCAATGGTTCTCAGTGTTTTTGCTAGCAACTTAATCTAGAAAGAAGTAGAAGTCATCATCTCATGGAGACCTGATCGCTCCCAGGTTCTCAAACTGATGTGAGATTATATTCACCTGCTTGAGAAACCATGTGTGTAAAAATTACATTTTTCATAACATAGATCAACAACAGTACAGTTAAAAGCAATAGCTGTTGTGCAACTACAAAACCATTCATGTAAAGATTCAGCAATGGTAGTAAATCGTGTGACGCCTTAATTTTATCCAAACATCACCATATTTAACAACAAATAAAAAATGTTTTAGGAAAGTTCTAAACATATTTCAACAAGTGAGCAAAATTTAGTGAAATGGAAGGTTGCTCTGTGGTACAGAACAAAAAGATTTCGAAGGAATCAAGACAAAATATACCTCCAAAATAATTACACCACGGAATTACACCACGGATCGGCTGCAAGAAATCGAAGAAAGGAGGTCTAGGGCTTTCATGACTGTCAAGGAGGACAGATCGTCGAGGTCGACGATGTCCATAAGTGGACCCTGGCGGTGCTGACCAAGGGTTTGGGGGTCTCTGAGAGTTTGGAGTGGAATCGATGGTAAAGATCATGGAGGATGAGGAAGAGGAGTCTACGAGGGGAATAGTGAGGCACACTACTCAGCCACTGATTTTCCGGTCACGAAAATTCCCGTACTAATAACTTGAAACATATTAATTAGCCACAGACAAAATAGCGAGCAACAGATCAAAAATATTAGGCCAGGGCCTTATTTTAACTCTGCCTTCGACAGCCGTAAAGTGATTTAGGGTGTCTCCCGTAAACATCCTCTGTCGACATCACTTCTCACGACGAGCGACGCACAGCTTTCTTGCGCATAGCATCCCTATCGAATTCACATGTCGGCGTGTTCCTACTAGATTAAGGGGTTGTATGAACTGTTTTTTATGTTCCTGCTATTAAGTAACAAGTTAGAATTTTACCAAAAAGAATTAATGATATCACCCAAGAAGAAGCAGAAGATAGAGTCCTTATCAAATCAATAGCAATGATCACTCTAGAAATTTAGCTCTTTTTACAATGGACTTTGCACAAATCATTAATCTGAACCCTTGCCCAGTGAGTCAATAGTTCCAGCAAAGTCAAAAGAAATCTAACCTGTATACTTATTCTTTTCAATTGGTATAATCCACGGAAATACCGTCGACATGTGTGAAAAATAGTATTAGCCACAGCCGTAATTATAGCCACGGACGTCCGTGGCTAATGTCCTATTTTCCAGTAGTGGCACTCGCTCCAAACGGGTCGAGTTGAGCCGTAATCTTCGGGTTTAGTCGCGGAATGGCGGTCGGGATCGAGGTAGGAGACGGCGTAGTTGACGTTCTTGAGGTGCTTGGCGGAGACGATTGTGATCTCGAGTCGAGGATGGATGTGGGGGGTTGAGAGCGAGGGGAGGCCATCGATGATGATTAGGGGGGTTGAGGGCGAGGGCTTTCATCAAAATTAGATGAGGGGAAATGAAAATGCCCGCGCTCGCCCGCCCTGTGTATTGAAAAAATTTCACCTTGTCTTTAACAGCGCTACTAAAAAGTTTGACCTTTAACAGCGCTTCTTGAAAAGAAGCGCTTAACAGCGCTTTTAAAAAGAAGCGCTGTCTATTAACTGACTTTTAACAACGCTTTCAGAAAGAAGCGATGTTTATTATCTGTGCCTCTAATAAACAGCGCTTGCAGAAAGAAGCGTTGTCTATTCTCCGACCTTTAACAGCGCTTGCAGAAAGAAGCGTTGTATATTCTCCGACCTTTAACAGCGCTTGCAGAAAGAAGCGATGTCTATTATATGTGCCTCTAATTAACACCGCTTATAATTGGCAAGCGCTATTAAAGATGTGCTATTAAAGGTCCTTTTTGTAGTAGTGATCGTATGGTCCGAGGTTGGCCGTGGGGATTGCTGCTTGCCGACGGGCTGTGGCTTGTGCTATCATGCCAGTGTCTTGTGATACTGATCATGGTCAGTGAATACAAGGGCTGCTGAAATTAAGCGTATGACGTCACTTGTAACAAAACAGCATCGCCAATTGTTGGTGGCTGACCAGTGGTCAGCCACTAAGGGCATGTTCTTTTGTAGGAAAGTATAATTGGGAAAGTTGAGGGAGTGTGGAATCTGAGGAGAGAGAAATTGGTGTGTAGTGTGTTCTTTTGTTGGAAAGTGGGGTTGGATTGTGGAGTTGAAAAGTTGAGGTGGGGCCCACTCCGTGTAGTGTGTTCTTTTGGATGAAGAAAGTTGGTTGAAAAAGTGGTGTGGGGTCCACTCATATTTAATTTGTTCTATTTATACCTAAACTAAATAATTAAAGCTAAATTAATTAATTAATATAACTATTTATTTATATTAACTATAATTAAATGGGTATGAAATTTCTAATCACTGGTTTGAATGGCATGGGGCCCACCCAATCATCCCGTTATGCTGCCAGCGAAAGCCCCACAAAAAAAAAAAAGAAACCAACTCCTGATTGGGCGCGCCCGCGAGAGGGACCCACCGTTGCTGCGCTTTCCTCTGTAATCCGAGCAATTCTCGGAGTAAAAGAAGGTGGGCTGAGATTCTTGATTTTCCCCGCCACGTCGGATTGAATTCCCAAAACACAAATTGGTGAAAAGAACACTCACTCAGAAAGCAACTCAGGAATCTGATGAACAGTTTCGAAATAGTGCGAAATGTGAGAATCCATAGCTCCATTCATGCAAAAGAACACGCCCTAACTGGCAAAAATCTAGCTACTTGCTATTTACCAACCAGCTGGCTGTTGGAAGTAACTAGCAGCCATCATCCGATCACCATCGTGGCGGCAAGACGCCAACTTGGCAGGTGTTTAGTATTGGGGAGTTTGAGTCATATTTGGTTTGGTCTATATCCAATTCCTGGATCATAATTAAACCAAAAGATAGAGTTTGACTCAAACTTTAACTTTTTAAGGATAAGTGGATTTCTCGAAATCATTAAT
This sequence comes from Scilla litardierei, assembly GCA_030789695.1. Lineage (NCBI taxonomy): Eukaryota > Viridiplantae > Streptophyta > Magnoliopsida > Asparagales > Asparagaceae > Scilla > Scilla litardierei. Next base: position 163,341,518 of record CM061134.1, read on the forward strand.
TAGTTCCATATCTAATAACGTTAGATAAGTCTAAAGATCTTAGCATAATATAAAAATTCATCCCCCCTCAAAGGCACCCAGCAAATAAAAAGCACTAAAAATTATCTTTAAGATTTAGCTAAAAGATAGAATTTTTCTTCCCAACAAGAAACAGTTTTTGCTTCTCTTTCCTTCAAAAGCCTGCAACATTTGAAACTTTGTTCGAATTTTTCTTTCCTTCAAAAGCCTGTATCATGAGGAGTTTCATCATTAAGGTGAAACTACTATCGTATTGGTTTGTAAGAAGATTGGATATCTTCATCGAAATTTTTTAGAGGCTGGACATCGCGTAAGAATATTCGTGCAAATGTATGATAATTATTCATCTGTTTTAATTTGTGAATTATGTAGCTATCTAGGTTTTACGGTAGGATCTAAATTTTTAAAATTTATCTCTTTCGCTTTTATAATTTGATTAGACATTCTAGCCATGTATACTTAAAGTATTCTATAGGTAGTGTTACTCCTAAGTGAAAAGACTAAGCCCACTCAATACAGAGAGATGTTGGGCATTTCGGACACGGACCAAAGATAGTGTATTTTCGTTCAAAGGCGACATCCCCAAGTGGGCTCATAATATATGGCAAGCAATGTTATAGACTGGTCCAAGCAAGAGTGACAGCTAGGTAGCCTATCAGATCTGAGCTATATATGACATCAGCTCTGAAGTTACAAGTCTACCTCCGATGCTATTCTTATAGATACCATGATTTAACAAGAGATGGACTATCTGCATGAGATGCATGGATGTGATGTTAGCTTAAAATAGCAAAATTTGGAAAGACGAAAAGAAGTGACCATGATTTGAATTCTTTTTTCTATTTTTAGTTATAAATCACATGATGCACCTCATGTTGAGGTGCAGATGGTCCATCTCTTTAATAATTGGGGGAAGTAAAGTAATATCTGAGCCCCTGGTCTAGCACGCTAACATCTCACATACTGAGCTCGTCTCTCATGCCCAATAACCCTAGGAAATTACAGGTAGACCTTCCAATAGATCGGACATAATCACTTCAGGTTCCTCTCCACCCCCATCTAGTTCAAGCATTGGAATGAAATTAATCGGGTCCAAACCCTGATCCCTGATAAGCTACTTAGTATCGCATATTAGATATCGTAGGTCGGATGTAGGAGTGATTCCGATCGATTGCCCTCACTGATTCCTCGGCCTCCCCACAGCAGAGGCAATGGAGATTCTTCGGTCGAAGGGTAGCTCGTCCCCAAATAAGCAGAGCATCGGATCCTAGGAGACACTCCCATCTCACTCTAACGTGCGTGGACATGATATATGGTTGGCCGGTCCTGCAAAGCACATCATCCACATCACCATCCCAAGATTTTTAAGGAGAAAGAACCCCCCAACCCGGTAGAGTAGACTCTTGGTAGGAAGTGCACAGTGCAATAATTTGAATTTAATCAACTTATAAGAGTTCTTGGGCTTGCTCTAAGTTTAAAATATTAACCCTTAATTGAACGTGTAGCTAGCTCACTCTTGGCGCAGAGCCAACAAGAGTAAACCATGGTTTTTGTGCCTTTTGGTCTGGGTCCGCTCCATGGCGCCGTAGGATCTTTGGCGGCCTGAAGACTTCGTCCTCCAGGTTTCGGGGATAAACCAACAGAATGCTGTTAAGAGGATCAGCTGACACTAGAGTTTAGGGATTTTTACAACAGCCAAGGTGTCCTTTATAAAGGATTCATCAAGTTGTTGAGCCCCATTGCGTCTTTGAGAATAGAGAGGAGAGGAGAATCAACAACAGAGAGAGAGAGAGAGAGAGAGAGAGAGAGAGAGAGGACCCTCGACCAATGAAGTACTATGAAACTCTTCCCGATGAATTCCTATGCCCGATCTCTGGATTTTTAATGGAGGACCCAGTCATCATCCCCGCCGGCCACACCTTCGACCGAGCCTGCATCGAAGCCTGCAAGAAGCTCAACTACGTCCCTCCCATTCTCTCATCATCCTCCTCCCCCATTAACATGGCTTCATTACCTTTGGTCCCCAATCTCTTCCTTAAAGCGGCCATCTTCAACTGGTGCAATCGGGCTGGCCACCGCCCCCCTTACCCCATCTCCCAAGAAGAAGCACGCTGCATGGTCGAAAGGTTGATGGAGGGCGGCGGGGCCGGCGACGAAAAAGGAGAATCAGGTAATCAGGAACAAACTCTAAATGCTTCTGCAGGTGAGTCCTCTCAATCCAGAACTGCCGGCGGAGACGACAGCCCAAGTGTTGGCAGCAAGAAGATGGGGAGAAGATGGGAGGAAGCTGGCGGAGGAGATGCTGCAGGCCATCCAAGGAGGATGCCGTACTAGGAGTCCTGCACCAAAGTACAAGTTGGAGAGGAGCAGCGCATCCTGTGATGCTGGATATGGAAATAAAATCTCATCTTGTCTCTTTAATTTCATGCATTCGAAAAAAACATGTGAAAGATAATCTTTAGTGGAAATAATTTAGTATCCCTGTTGCCAGATTAAATACTTGCGTATCACAACTCTGAATGGTTTGATTACATCGTGTCTGATATCAAGGTTCTGCTTGCTAGAGTATTTTGTTTCTGCTGTGCAATATCCAGATGGGTTAGGGGATTAATTTCATTTCGTTTTTCATGGGCAAAAACATGTAAACGTCTTCTTCCTCTTCGCCGGTCGTCGCTTACATAACCCTGGAAAATTAGCTTGCCCCTCTTCCTCGAAGCTCAGTTTATAAGCCAGTATGCAATGGCCCTTTGCGCTTCCGGTTGAAAATAGCTGTCATTTCCGTGTTGGTATGGTCTTGTGTGCGAGGGGATTTGTGATAGGGTGTGGTGGGGCCCATAAGGTGATGTGACTGAGATGGCCAAATCCTGACCACCATTCTATCCATCGGTTTGCATCAACTCAGAGTCCCTGCTCTGTATAATAGATAAGTGAAGTGACTTTCAGAGTTACATCAATCAATACCAGGGTGTCAAAACGACACACCCGAACAGGCCCGGCTCCTTCCAAACCCGGGCCGGCCCGGCCCGGCCCGGGCGGGGAGAAACCGTCGATAGCCTACCCCGTTGGCCAGGGCCCGAACGGGCCCCGGCCGGCCTGGCTTTTTAGCCTCATGTGGCTGTTTTAGCCCCCAAATTGGCACCAGGCCAAATCTCGGGTAGGGCCGACCCGGCCCAGTCGACCGGGGACCCAGCCCCAGCCCTGCCCCCGACCCCGGGCCAGGGGCGGGCCGGGCCGGCGGGCCTCCGGGCCGGCGGGCTGTTTCGACACCATGAAATCAGTTCATAAAGCTCCCATTGCCCTTTCCCATTTCGAGAATGCTTTAAATTCAGTAATTAACATTTTTGATCCTCATATGCATACCTATGTCCAATATATAGCAGCCTAACGAGAGTGGAAAGTTTAGGTGTTGCTTAATTCATCAGGTACATTTAACATTTAATTTTTCAAGAGATTTTGACTATTTAAGAGGGTTCACTGTGGGATGCATCAAGAGTCATTGTAAATATTCTGCCTATAAAATTTAGGGGAAAATGTGCATGTGCGTGCCTATGTGCAGGTAAGCTACTTGTGCACCTGCACTGGTTTTCTCTTTTTTCGGTTTTTTTTCAAATTTTTATGGTGTTGATGTTCATCTATCTCATAGTTGATCAACATACCAAAAATCAAGTGATTCCAATATTTTTTGAGCACCTGCAAGGGATAGATGGGGACCCTCAAAATATTGGAATCACTTGATTTTTTGTAAGGTGATCATACATCAGGTGAACAAGCATATGAATTTTTTTATAAAAACTAAAAAAATGGAGGAAATGGGTATGTGCACACGCAACTTACCTGCGCACAGGCACAATCACATTTTCCCCTAAAATTTATATGTCACTGACTAATCTGAGAATTATAGTCGAAGCGGTAGCCATAATAACATATCAGAATTGAGGAATACGGAGTATCTAAGTTAATTCATGGGGCCGCTCATATCACTAAGAAAAGAACGGTTGGGAGATTGTGCCTATTGTCCTTTAAGAAACAAAAGGTGGAATAATTTAGCTTAGTGGAGTAGTCCATGTTGGAACTTATCCAACTAAGTTGGATCTTAATCCAACGTTGGGCTTATATGCGGTGAATAATTATATAAGTGCTACGCTGTCATGATTAAGCCCAATACATTAGTGATCTGGTTTAATTAATTGAATGGGCTAAATGAGTTAAGCAGGTCGTGGGGGCCTTTATGTGTAGAGACTATTGGGCTTCAACTCGTTGATGGGCCGAGTTGGAAACCCTAGGGCAATGAAGGCTAGCCTATAAATATTAGCGGTCATGGTCCCCGGAATACACGAACAAAGTTGAGCCGTCTTTTCTACGTCCCGTCGCTAGGAGAGAAACCGGGAGAAGGCTAAAGGAATTCTCCAACCGGTTGATTCGTGCTATTCTGGAAGATCGATCGTTGCGCTATCGTCAGGATCTTTCAGACTATTAGCGATGGACTCAGGTAAGCTTCCGCTAATCAGAGTAGGTTAATGATTTAAGGTTCCGCATGTTATTCATCTGGATTTGTGTTGTTTGGTTAAGAACGCATGTCTGGATCTCTAGTTTTAACAAGTGGTATCAGAGCCTCCATGCAGAGGATCTTAAATTTTTTGCCTACTCATAATAGATCTGATAAAAATCTAATTTTTAATCTGTTTTCTATTCGGATCTGTGCAAAAATTGGTTTTTGATTATTTTTTCCAAAAAAAAAGGAATTTTTACAAACCCTAGATCGGGGGCGGCCCGCCGGCCGCCGCCCGACACAGCAATAGAGGGGCGGCTCTGCCGCCCCCATCGGCAGATCGGCGCCGGCCATGCCGGCGTCGACACAGATCCAGTTTTTTTTTAAAAAAAAACTCTTTTTAAAAAAAAACAGGGAGGGGGGGATCGGCTTCCAGCCGCCCCCCCCCACGACGATACAGCGAGAGGGGGCGGTTGGCCGCCCCCGTTTGGTTTCAGGGGGGGCGGCTCGCCGCCCCCCGGCGACTTCTCCGGCAAGGGCCGGCGACGGGTGCCCTAGCCCCGTCGCCGGCAGATCAGGCCCCCCCCACCTGCGGTGGGGGCCTGCAGTTCAGATCGGTAAGGGGGGGCTCCTCCCCCCGTCGGAAAACTCCTTTTGAACGGGGCGGCGGATCGCCGCCCCGTTGCCGGAAACCGCAGGCGCCGGAGGCGCCTGCGCGGCATGAAACGGGGCGGCGGCTGCCGCCCCTGTTGGCCGTCGGCAGGCGCCCCAGGCGCCTGCGCGACGAAAGGCAAGGGGCGGCCGTCGCCGCCCCTGTCTGTTCCGGCCGGCGCCGGCCCCCTCTCCGCCGGCGCCGGATCTGAGGGAAGGGGCCGGCGGCGGCCAGCCCCTTGGTGGGCCTAGTCTGCTAGGGTTTCTAACCCTAGCAGATTTTGGGCCAAATTGGGCCCAAACAGTTAAATTTTCAGAATAATTTAATTTTTTTCAGTATATGGGCTTCTGATTTGGGCCTGTTTTGGGCACTTCACATTTTTAGGCTTAAAATTGAATTTTTGATATGTTTGAACCCAATTCTGGGGATACAATTAATTCCTTTTAAAAGCCCAATTTCGGATATGTTAGTGCACAAATAATTAGAGGAAATAAAAGGCCATCGTATGTATATTTCCTCATTCGGTTTATTTGTGCGTTAAAATTAAGTTTATTCCGATTTTTAAATTCCTTAGGCAAAAATTCAGTTATAAATATACATTTCGAAATAATTTTGATTTTTTGTGAAATTCCACCAAAGTGGGTTCCACTATTAAAATTGTTATTATTTCGGAATGTAAACGGATAAAATACATACTGCGTATGATTAGTTGCCTAAATGAACTTTAATCGGATCATGGGAGTAAATTAAAGTTTTTTTATTTAAAATTTCTCCTTATTAAGTAATTCCGTATTAATTGTGCTATGATAAATTCAAACTTTGCTGTATGTATTTTTGGGGTGACTTGGTGTACTCATCATCCCGCCAAAGTGGGCTCTGTTGTTTGCACCATCTCATTTCTTAAATACAAAAAGACTTTTGTGTGCATATCTTATTCATGTACGCTACATCGGCCCAAAGGCAGATTACCGTTCTATGCTAATTTATCCACACCTGTAGCAATAAATAAGTGATGATTGTTAAGAACTTTGCATGCAATTTTAATTCGGCCCAAAGGAAGTATTAATTTTGGCATGTTAATTATTATCTTTATTTGATTGCTGCGACAAGATATCATTTGCTAGTTAATAGATTATCCAAAGATAAATATTAAGCTAGTTGGGGATATCTTTAGATGGGAACATGCAAATTTGAATTTACAATTTTGCTTCACAAATTAATACTTATGTTAGCATGTTTGTCTCTGTTTATTGTCCTGTTTTCAGCTGCTACTCCCGCGAATATTACTGCTAGCTTAAACTCAATTCCGGTGCTTAATGGCTCGAATTTCAAATCCTGGAAAGAGAACTTACTCATAGTTCTTGGGATATTGGATCTGGACCTTGCGATTAGAACTGATAGTCCCCCACTTACTACGGAAAAGAGTACCTCTGAGGAAAAGAGGGAGTTTGAAAAGTGGGATAAGTCAAATCGCATGTGTGTCATGATAATGAAGAGAGCCATTCCTGAAGCCTTTCGGGGCTCTATGTCTGAATCGATCACGACAGCTAAGGGTTTCCTTGCAGATATTGAGAAAAGGTTTGTCAGAAACGAAAAGGCAGAAATTGGTACGATTCTGACAAGCCTGATCTCAATGAAGTATAAAGGGAAAGGCAACATAAGGGAGTATATTCTGGAACAGTCCCATCTTGCTTCAAGGTTGAAAGCACTAAAGCTTGACCTCTCTGAGGACCTGCTTGTGCATTTGGTTTTAATTTCTCTTCCTGCACAGTACAATCAGTTTAAGGTGAGCTACAACTGCCAGAAAGAGACTTGGTCTCTGAATGAGCTCATCTCGCACTGTGTACAGGAAGAGGACAGACTGAAGCAGGATAAGACTGAAAGTGCAAATGTTGCTTTTACCCCTAAAGACAACAAAAGGAAAAGGGGAAAGGAAGTTGCAGTTACAGCCCCACCTAAGAAACAACAAAAGAAGCCTGTAAAGGCTGTGAAGAAAGATAGTTGTTTTTTTTGTGGTGCTGAAGGGCATGTGAAGAAGCAGTGCTCTAATTACCACGCCTGGCGTGCTAAGAAAGGTACTCTTCTCAATTTGGTTTGTTCAGAAGTTAATTTAACTTCTGTACCCATAGACACTTGGTGGTTAGACTCTGGTGCAACTACTAACATCAGTGTGTCTATGCAGGGCTGCCTGAACTGCCGAAAGCCAAATGATGCTGAAAGATTCATCTTTGTGGGCGATGGCAAGAAGGCGAAGGTTGCTGCAATTGGGGATTTCAGATTATCTTTAAGAACTGGAAGCCATTTGGATTTGTTTGAGACATTTATTGTACCGTCGTTTAGACGAAACCTTATTTCTATTTCTGCATTGGACAAATCTGGTTATTGTTGTTCATTTGCGAATGTGAAATTCAATTTGTCTCTCAATTCCATTTTTATTGGTTCTGGTTATTTGTCTGAGACTGATAATCTGTATTTGCTTGATACAATTGTTGCAAATGAAACCTTGCATGTGGGTACACAGGTTTTAAAGCGTAAATTAACTGATGAGAATTCAGGTTCGTTGAGGCACAAGAGATTAGGTCACATCTCCAAAAGGAGAATTGAGAGACTTGTGTCCAACAATATTCTCAAACCTTTAGATTTTTCAGATTTTGATATCTGCATTAATTGTATAAAGGGAAAACAAACCAATATAAGGAGATTTGAAGCCAAAAGGTCCAGTGAAGTCTTAGAACTTATACATACGGATATTTGCGGACCATTCCCTTCGGTTGCATGGAATGGTCAGCAATATTTTATAACGTTCATTGACGACTATTCAAGATATGGCTATATTTATCTCATACATGAAAAATCTCAGTCCTTGGACACGTTCAAAAATTATAAGGCCGAAGTTGAACTTCAACTAGGCAAGAGGATTAAAACTGTCAGGTCTGACCGTGGTGGAGAATACTACGGCAGATATGATGGTTCAGGTGAACAACGTCCAGGACCATTTGCTAAATTCCTAGAGGAATGCGGTATTGTCCCACAGTACACCATGCCGGGTTCGCCCACTATGAATGGTGTAGCTGAAAGACGAAACAGAACGCTTAAGGACATGGTAAGGAGTATGATTAGTCATTCTACTTTACCAGAAAGCCTCTGGGGTGAAGCATTGAAAACTGCAGCTTACATCCTTAATCGGGTCCCAACTAAAGCAACAAATAAAACATCATATGAGCTTTGGACGGGCAAGTCACCTAGTCTAAAGCATATGCACATATGGGGATGCCCAGCTGAGGCAAAGCCTTATAGGCCTGCTGAAAAGAAGTTGGACACACGGACAGTTAGTTGCTATTTTATTGGGTATGCTGAAAGATCGAGGGGTTACAAATTTTACGATCCCACAAATAAGAATATTTTTGAGACTTGAAATGCCAGATTCCTTGAGGATACCGGGTTTGCGGGGGGAGATTTAGGAAGAGACATTGTTTTTGAAGAGGAATATGTAGATATTCCCACAGGTGATCTTGTTATTGATCAGGATTCTATTCCTGTTGTGGAACAAGACACAAATATTCAAGACAATGTTATTACTCCTCCCATTCAGGAAGAACAAACCCTTGCACCTCAAGAACCATTGCCATTAAGGAGATCCATTAGGGAGAGGAGAAGTGCAATATCAAGTGACTACATTGCATATCTCCAAGAACATGAAGTTGATATTGGTGTGATGGAAGATGATCCAATCAACTTCCATCAAGCCAAAAATGGTTCTAACTCTCTAAAATGGATAAGTGCCATGAATGAGGAAATAAAGTCAATGAAGGACAATGACGTTTGGGATCTTGTCCCATTACCTAAAGACGTGAAACCCATTGGTTGCAAATGGATATTTAAAACCAAGAGGGATTCAAAAGGTAATGTGGAAAGATATAAGGCACGTCTTGTCGCTAAGGGCTTTACTCAAAAGGAAGGCATTGATTATAATGAGACTTTCTCTCCGGTTTCCACGAAAGACTCATTCAGGATAATAATGGCATTAGTGGCTCATTTCAATCTTGAGTTACATCAGATGGATGTTAAAACAGCGTTCCTTAACGGGGACATTGATCAGGAAATTTATATGGTGCAACCAGAAAACTTTGTGTCGGGAGACCCAAAGAATATGGTTTGCAAACTTAAGAAATCCATCTATGGACTCAAACAGGCGTCTCGGCAATGGTATTTTAAGTTTCATCAAGTTATCACCTCATTTGGCTTCGAGATGAATTTGGTTGATGAATGTATATACCATAAGTTCTGTGGGAGTAAATTTGCATTTCTGGTTTTGTATGTCGATGACATTCTACTTGCCAGTAACAATGAAGGCTTATTGCATGAAACCAAGAACTTTCTAGCTAAGAACTTTGAGATGAAAGATCTTGGTGATGCATCTTTTGTATTAGGAATTCAAATACATCGAGATCGCTCTCGAGGTATACTTGGATTATCACAAAAGGCCTACATTGAAAAGGTTCTGAAAAGATTTGGCATGGAAAGTTGTAAACCAGGAGATACCCCAGTATCTAAGGGAGACAAGTTTGGTCTCAATCAATGTCCCGAAAGTGAAATTGAGATAGCACAGATGAAGGATATTCCTTATTCTTCAGCAGTAGGGAGTATCATGTATGCTCAAGTATGTACGCGTCCAGACATGGCGTACATTACAGGAATGCTTGACAGATACTTGAGCAATCCAGGATTGGACCATTGGAAAGCAGCCAAAAGGGTCTTACGGTACTTACAGCGGACAAAAGGACACATGCTTGTATATCAGAGGTCGGAAAAGCTTGAGATCATTGGATATACCGACTCTGATTTTGCTGGATGCAAAGACAGCATGAAATCTACTACAGGCTATGTTTATACATTAGCAGAAGGCGCCATTTCTTGGAAGAGTGCTAAACAGACTATTATAGCCTCTTCCACTATGGCCGCAGAATTCATTGCTTGTCATGATGCATCCAATCATGGTCTATGGCTACGGAATTTTGTCACGGGGCTGCGAATTGTAGATGGCATTGAAAGGCCACTCAGATTATTTTGTGACAATATGTCTGCAGTAGCATTTGCCACTAACAACAGGAGTTCGGCGAAATCAAAGCATATTGATATCAAGTTCCTGATTGTTAAAGAGAGAGTTGGAAATAAACAGTTGTCTATAGAGCACATTGGTACAAACTCAAACATTGCGGATCCGCTTACTAAGGGACTGCCACCCAAAATGTTTCATGGGCATGTTGCTCGTATGGGTGTCATGTCATCTGAAGATATTCAGTTTTAGTGGGAGTTTGTAATTTTTGTAGTGCTTCTATTTTGACAACATTTCAGCCTTCAGTTATGCATATTTGGTTTATGGTTTATTTCTGCAGAAATAAAGTTCAGTTTTCAGTTTGGCTTCATATTTCAACTCTATGTTTATAAATGCGTATGAAAATATGTGTTTATGTTTTGATCTCACTAAGGTTAAGGAGGATCAGTTGGAAATAGACATGTTAGATCACATCACATGTAATTTCCATGCTACACATCCACTTCATAATCCATGTCATTCCTTTGTATTAGCACGGTGACCACTGATGGGTCGAGCTGCAATTGCTGCGGCGAAGATCTCTTTGATCCTTTGCTAATATAATTGATGGACCGGATTGTTTTTTGACTCATTAAAGAAATGACAGCAGGTTAAGATCTTATTTGGTTGTATGCACTATGAAATATAATTATAAAGTTTAAGCATATAGCCCAAGTGGGAGATTGTTGGAACTTATCCAACTAAGTTGGATCTTAATCCAACGTTGGGCTTATATGCAGTGAATAATTATATAAGTGCTACGCTGTCATGATTAAGCCCAATACATTAGTGATCTGGTTTAATTAATTGAATGGGCTAAATGAGTTAAGCAGGTCGTGGGGGCCTTTATGTGTAGAGACTATTGGGCTTCAACTCGTTGATGGGCCGAGTTGGAAACCCTAGGGCAATGAAGGCTAGCCTATAAATATTAGCGGTCATGGTCCCCGGAATACACGAACAAAGTTGAGCCGTCTTTTCTACGTCCCGTCGCTAGGAGAGAAACCGGGAGAAGGCTAAAGGAATTCTCCAACCGGTTGATTCGTGCTATTCTGGAAGATCGATCGTTGCGCTATCGTCAGGATCTTTCAGACTATTAGCGATGGACTCAGGTAAGCTTCCGCTAATCAGAGTAGGTTAATGATTTAAGGTTTCGCATGTTATTCATCTGGATTTGTGTTGTTTGGTTAAGAACGCATGTCTGGATCTCTAGTTTTAACAGTCCATACTTTCATCCGTACGCTGTGGCAACATTTTTAGGCTGTATACATGAAATTTGGCTCGATTGGGATTTTGAAGAAGTATTAAAGATGTGCAAACGGGCTATCTTGTGCAGGGATAGTTCGCCATGTGCTCTTGATCCCGCCTATGTAACTCTACACAAGTCGGATACGAGGATTCTGAGCTAATAGACTTCTTAAGTCATAGATTCTCAGTTCGGAGGATCGGCAGCTCATAGGTCGGTACCTCCACAGTCTGAGCTTCGAATAGCTTAGCACGGCACTTCGTTAGCTCGGTCTTCAGTAGGAGTTCAGTAGTACGGAGGGGCCGACAATAGGACACAGTCTCCTATTTGAAGTAGAGTTGTGATTGGATTAGGATTCCGTTTGAGTCGAAGTTTTAGTCAAATAGGAATTCCTCTTCTTTTAGAACACATATTGTGCCTTACACTGTATAAGGGGTGTTTAGGCAAGGGTTTTCTGTGATCAATGCTATTGCGATATTGAGAGCTGCGAACCGCTATTGTTGAGAGCCAACTTTGAGATATTGTATTATAAGTTTTTGAGAGATCTTAAGTGCTTCTTCCTCATTGGCAGAGATTGAAGATTTGTATTTGTTTTCGCTTTTGTAATAAAGATAATTGGTGTTTCCCAGGCCGGTCCACGATCGAAAATTTCAATCTTTCTTTGTGCTCTATTGTGATTCGCTCGTCTTCTTTCCTCACTGTGATCGTCGAAGGTCCTAGTATTCTACTAACGCACAACAAACTGGTATCAGAGCATACGGTTTTGGCGATCTCTGTAAATGGTGACGACGATCAGCAACGGTGATAGCGACACTCCGAAAGCGTCTAACTGTAGAGAGCATGCTCCAGTGGCTCGGACTGTTGTGTCTAACACGAAGTTCAAAATGGAGAATTGTGATGGAAAGATCAACTTATGTATGTGGATATGCGAGGTCTTGGATGTCTTGAACCAACTTGGTCAAGATATTGCATTGGACGAGAAGTGATTCGGAGTGGACAACTTTTAATCGTAATGATGTGGGACGATCCGACTGTAATTGATGAAGAGAAGAAATACCCTTGTATGGAAGATACAAATGCAAATAAGCTTTAGGATGCACTCGGTGAAAATTATATGAAGAAGAGCATCTAAAACTGACTGCATTTGAAGAGGAAGCTTTTCAATTTAAAGCTTGAAGAAGGTGTTTCTATTGAGGAACATCTAGACTACTACTACAAGATTATAACCGACCTATGAAACGTCGATGTCAAAGTCGACGAAGATAAATCAATGATCCTCCTCAATTCTCTATCAAATGATTATGACCACTTAGTGATAGTTCTTACTTATGGTAAGAACTCCATTACGTTTTAATAGGTATCCAATGCTCTTACGAGCAATGAGTTCAGACAGAATGATGAAGACCCGAGAAGCGAGCTAGCGATGCTCTTACCATGGTAAGAGGTCAGAGCAATGAGAGGGGTGGAGCTCAGAAGGGGTATTTCTGATCCAAGTCCAGGGACAAGAGTGGAGGTCCTCCTTACAAGAATTTGGCGAACAACCAATGTGCCTTTTGTCGGGAGAAAGGGCATTGGGTCAAAGACTGTCCAAAGGTGAAGAAGAAGCACGATACAACAACAAATGTTGATACAGGCGTTGAGGTCAAAGAGTGGGCATTAGTCGGTGCTTCAGAGGGCGTGAAATCAGATAGTTAGGTGGTCGATGAAGGATGCTCCTTTCATATGACGCCACACAAAGATTGCTTTGCAAACTTCCATGAAGGTGGTTAGAGTACAGTCCTAAAGGGTGATAACCGTGCTTGCAGCACAACAGGCGTCGGTACAGTTCAGATGAAGATGGATGACCGTGTTACACAAAACATCGACAAGGTATGCTATGTTCCAACCTAAAGTGTACCCTCATATCACTGGGTTCACATGAAGCCAAGGGATGTCGAGTGATGATGGAGAATGGAGCTCTGAGTGTGACCTGAGGAGCTATGATCGTGATGAAGGGAATGCGTAGAGGCAATCTCTACTAATTGGATGGCTCAGTCGTGACTGGTAAAGCAGCTCTGACTTGTGAGGCCGACAGAGACGACTCGTTGCTTTGGCACATGCGACTAGGGCATGTTGGAGAAAAAACTTTGCAAAAGTTTATTGAAGGAGATCATCTAAGAGTAGCCAAGACCGAAAACATATAGTTCTGTGAGCTCATTGTGTATTTGGGAAACAGACACAAGCTTCGTTTGGACGGCCATCCGTAATACGAAGGGAGCGCTTGACTATGTTCACACAGACATATGGGGCCCGACTAGGTCGGCCTCATTGGAAGGTAAACACTACTTTGAATCTTGCATTGATGATTTCTCACCTATGGTTTGGGTGTTTACTCGGAAGTCTAATGACCAAGTTTTGAGCAAGTTCATTTAATGGAAGAAGTTCGTCGAGACTCAAATAGGTCGAAAAGATGGGCGACTTCGAAGTGACGACGGTGGAGAGTATGGGTCGGACCCCTTCCAGGAGTTCTATAGATCGAAAGGGATTTAAAGACACTTCACCGTGAATGGTACGCCACAGTAGAAGGGTGTAGTTGAAAGGATGAATTGGACTTTGTTGGAGAAAGCTGATGTATGCTATCTACTGCCGACCTATCGAAGGAGTTCTAGGCGAAAGCATTGTCACCTATATGGTCAACCGGCTACCTTCTACTGCACTGGATATGCTAATCTGTTACCATCTACTGCACTGGATGGACAACCTCCTTTGGATGTCTGGTTGGTAAAGCTATTTTCCTGACTATGAGTCTCTGCGTATATAGGGCTGTCTGAGTTACTACATTGTTCTTTATATAATATCTTTATTTTGATGTAATTTTTATTTTAGTCTTAGTATCCAAGTATTTGTTGAAGCTAACACTCTTAGAAAAAATTCATTGTTTAAAAATTTTATAAATTTTTGAAAGTTATTCTAAAAGTTTTCTAGCACATATCTCTATTTTGAGGCAAACTAGTCGAACAGTTTGATAGCCCAGTCGACTAGTTGTTGTGAAAGAATTATGCTAGTGCAATGTCAGAAAAGTAGTCGACCAGAGGTATGAAACTAGTAGACTAGTGGTTACACAGTGGTCGACTGTGATCGATCATTATTTTTTGAGAGCAACAACTTCTCTTAACATTGTCAAACTATTCAACCAAAGTTCACCAAGTACTCAACTAGCTGCCAACTAGTCGACTAGTACTAACTGTTGGGCTCAAACTATTACTATTTTACTTGCCATTTTTTGACCGTTTTACGGGCTTTTTGGTTGTCTATTTTGACCCTGATTTAGCCCTAGATATTGAGGGTTATTCAAGTATTTACTCCAAGCTTTAATGATTAATTTTTCTTTAGTAAAAATCAATTTTAATTGTAAAAGGTTATAAGCAAAACCCCTAGCTCATTGGCCATTGTTTTCAAAGTTTTTATACAATCTTTTCTTAGCCAACTTTGCTCTCAAAAGGTCTTTCTTTTCAACATCATTTGCAGATCAACAGTATAGCCACAACACTTTATCACAAGAGCTTCAACATGTGTCTATATGTAAAAAAGTATCGTAAGTATTTCTCTTACTTTTGTGTGAGGTGTTTATTCTCCTATATAAGAGGTGGTTTGTCCCTCATCGAGTTATGGTGTAAGTGATGTGTTGTAATCCTTGTTCCATTGAAAATGTGTTTAGTGAATTATTTTTCCTTATGAGGACATGCAGCTGGATGTAAGGTTCGTGGTATGTGAACTAGTGTAAATCTATTGTCTTTATGCTTGTCCTTATTTGTGGTTGACTGTATACTTGCATTTGCTTTCACTACTTATTTCTATTATTGCAAGTTAATATTATTGATTAATTTTTAATTAGGCAACTCTAATTAATAACTTCGGTAGAAATTTATTAGATGATTATTTTATTTCATAAACACTATTCGCCCCCAAGTGTTCTACTTGTCGGCGTATGATGCAACAGGGAGGAGTAACTGGAGAGAATCACATTCTCTTTTTAAAAGGTAAGAAATTCTAGACTTAAACATTTTCCTCTTGATCTGATTTAAGTATTTTAATACTTTTTTCTATCTGGTTTTCTACTTCGTTCGTGTACTCCATGTTCCTAAAAGCCTTTGATTTGTGTTTCATCAAGAACACATTTCCATACTTTGAGAAGTCATCAGTGACGATAAGTAGAAACACACACCTCTTGCCTTTTAGACTAGACTTGCATGTTTCATATGATTCATAATCAAAAGGATTCAAGAATACTTCCTTACGCAATTTACTAAGTCTTTTCTCACCAATATGGCCTAATCTATAATGCCACATGTGATGTCATTTGTACATGGAGTCTTTTTTTTGCATATTATGAACATTTAATATGTGTATGTATTCAAAACATATACGTTGTTATTCAATATAAGGGTATGACACAAAAATACCCTAAAGTTTGTGGTCTGTTTCAAGTTAATACCTTAAATTTTAAGTTGTACAGATTTAAACCCTAACGTTATATATCAGTTTTAACTTGATACCTTCTTTAGTTTCCGTCCAAATGGATGAAATTTGGACAATTATGCCCCTCCCTCATTCTTTACAGGAGAAATCACAAAAAATACTCTAATGTTTGATGTATATGTATTGAACCCTACTGTGTTTGAATCATGAATTGGTCTATTTTGTATAGTTATTGAATTTGTCAAATTAGGGTTTTGTCGTGGATGAATTATTATCAAAGAACATTGGTTTCATCCTACGTGGATAATTAGATCTAACGGCCAACGACAGTTGGGGTTTGATCTAATGTCATCAATCACTTTATTAATTCATACTATGTTGCAACAACAGTTTGACCTAGATTAGAACCTCCAAGTATTGACCTAACTTCTATCCATAATAATAGCGTGAAGGAAGGTTGGTGATATATTGTTATGCGTATTACACCTGTCGTGCGTCGATTCACAACGACAGTTGGTTTTTCCACATTGTTAGTAATCCTATCATTCGCTTGGACAGTTGGGGGTAGGTATCAACATCAAGTGCAACAACCTCACCGTAGGACATAATTCAATGACTAGATAAACCAATTCAACTCTACATTTGATTCAGAGTACTGGGGATACTCAGCCTTAGAGGTTTTCCCATTGATATTTCTCATTCACAATTGTTTACAGGTGATTTTTCACCCGTAAATCGATAGTATGGAGGGTGCGGGGTCAATACGGTCAAAGGGGACACGCGGGACCCCCGTGTTGTCGCGGTAGCCACGTGAGACGGAGATGACCCGGGTGGTCGGTCGATGGCGCGTTCGCTTGAGCGGGAAGGCGCCGTTCCGATCTCCGGCGGGCCGAGGGGTAGCCTCGGCGGGACGACAACTTCCGTGATCGGTAGAAGGCGGGGTCGCTCGATGAGGGGACCCACGGATCTTCGCGTCGGCTGGCCAAGGGGTGGCCTCGGTAGAGAGACGATCTTCTGGTGGTGGAGACGAACGGGCTTGGGGACGAGGGCGCTCGGCTCCAGCTGTGATGACGCTGAGGGGTAGCCTTGGCGCCGCAGGATCTCCTGGACCTGAATGGACAAAGGAGCTCGTCAGGGGGGTCGAACCTTGGTTCCGACCGAATCCCCTCCGATGCCAAAGTCAGATCTAGTCTGAGGGATGCTCGGTGGGATCAGGCTCGGTTCACGGAGAGACCAAGCCCCCATCCTCGAGCCGAGCTATGGAGGAGAAATATGTAAAGGTGTAAGATGGAGTTTGTGATACCTCCGTTGTAGATCGTGAAGATCCCCCCTCTGTGGTGATGTCGCCTCTCTCTTCATATAGGGGAGTCCCCTAGTAATGGGCCATGATGAGACATCATGGGCGTTGTTGATGAGGGCGTGTTCATGGGAAATGTTGACCCCAATAATCGCCACGCTTTATGGAGAGATGAATGCCATGAAGGCGGTTGCCAGGTTTGGCGAGCCATGATGGCTGGAGTGATGGCCATTTAAGTCGGGCCATTACTGGCGAGAGTGATGGCACTTGGCGGTTGCCATATTTGGTGAATGTTTCCTTGATTCGGGCCCCGATTTCATCCACTATGGAAGTGGGCAGTCTCTTGGGCCTTCGTCTTGGGTGGAGAAGTGCGGCCCGCCTGTAATATCATTGGGCCGGGGTCCCAAGACTGTAGTAGACTTGGTTCCTCCGGGCCCGGTCAAAATAGTCGTAACAATTGCCCCCATCTTCCGAGCTGTACTGTAACCACTGGTTTTCTTGTATCTGGATTTATTATATTATATATGTATGTTTTGGTGGATTTTCTCCTCATGTGTGGTTTTCGTCTCCGTAGCTTTCATTTTCGATCGTTTCGTCGTGTTTTCTTAGCTTCTTCCTTAGAATCGTCGATTTTGGAGTAAGTCATTTGTGACGGGCTTCATATCGGTCATATCTTATTGTTAGATCAAGCCTAGGAGTCTTAGGAATCGATCCCGGAGCTTCGCGCTCCATTTCAGAACTTTTGGTGCACATTAGCCGGTGTAAGAAGGGACACCGACCGACTAGATGACGATCCAGTCGGTCGGAAAACCTTCTTGAACCGACTAGTGGGCTTTGATAAATGTTCAAGAGTTACTGTTTATCGTTAGTCGGTCTAAGAACGTTGGTTGACCGACTAGGTTGCAAACTAGTCGGTCAGCAATGCTTCTTTAATCGACTAACTCATTAACTATTTTTGGTACCAGTTACTGTTCACTTTTAGTCGGTCTAAGAACGTTCACCGACCGACTAACTCTTAGTTCAGGTTTTCGTCTGGAGCTACTGTTTACACTTAGTCGGTCTGCGTTGGTCAACCGACCGACTAGTTCTCAAACTAGTCGGTCAACAGTTGTTCTTTGACCGACTAATCAGTGCAGTAAACCCTAGTTTTGCCCTAGCCGCCACCAAACCCTATAAATACCCCTCCCAAACGTTTTCTTCTTCTTCTTCTTCAACTCTAAACCTAATTTCTCCCCCATTGAGCTCTCATCTTCCCCAAACCCTTATTCCTTCATCCCAAGCCCAAAATCCATCATCCAAACCCTCACTTAACACATTCTACCTCTCATCTTCCTCAAACCTTCATCAAATCCCCCAAAATCCCCCAAAATCCCATTTCTCCAGATTTTCCCCATCTATTCCAGATCTGAACCCTAGGTTCCCCGGAGCGTTTCTTCCGTCGCCGTGCTTGCTCGGCATCATTCTTCCGCTTCCGATACGGTAATAATCGATCTCTTAATGTTTTCATAACCCGTTGTGTTTTTGTGAAACCCTAATGAAATGAATGTTGTTTTGATGATTGTTTCTCCATAACAGCGACTTCCCCGTAGATTAGCGTCTGTGGGACGAACCCTCGTTGATCGACATCCTCGGTGCTAGGCAAGTGAAACTTGCCACTTAGGGTTTTGGGCCATGTCTTAGGCCATTTGCTTGTTGTAGGCGTAAAAGAGACTAGGCGACGAAATGATACTCGCCTAGGCACAAATTTAGGAACTAGCTTGACAACGAAGCTAGATCCGACATTTATCATGTTGCACAACTACTATGTCATGTTTAATTTCCATTAACGGTACGCAAACTAATTGTCATGTCATTGCATTCTTTAAGTGTTCCCGTGATTGCGTAGCTCCGCTACATCTTGTGAAATGATTGAGGCTAGGTGCACCCCTATGCCAAATGGAATACGCTCCTGGTTGTGATCCAGGAAACGAGATCTTGTGCGGGACAACCCTGGCTCATTTACTGAGCTCGTGTGCAGGGACCCTGGCTCGTTCACATGTGGGTATTGGGGGTAAGAGTTAAGCGGCCAATTAACTGGGAGTCTGCCCGATCAGCAACTGCAGTGGTAAGGCGTAAACTCTGGGTTCTGAGGTAGTGTTAAGCGGCCAATCAGCGTGAATGCCAAACCATTCAGCTGTAAGGCGTAAACATCTACAAACAACTTGAAACGTGACTAGTGAAAAGATTGAGATTGTTAGTAGCTTGGCTACTCTTGACTTGTCCTGATAAATTGTTCTCTTGTACTTATTGTTTCACCATGTCTTGCTTGTGCACTCATGTTATAACTGCCATGTCATGCATACTATAACTGTTAGGTTGTTAGTTTGCCTTACTTTCAGTTTCCTTGCCCAAGTCTTTTAGACTTGCTGACATGTGCCCCTTTACTCTTTTGGGTGACACATGTTAGACCCTGAGCCTGAGTACATTATTGAGGACGAGGTGTTTGCTGACGCCGAGCCCGAGCTTGTGTTTGGCGAGGAGTACGTGGACACTGGGGACCAGTCCTAGTGTCTTCGTTGAGCTTTCCCTTTTGTTTAGACTGCTGTTTAGTTGTCGGTGCGTGGCACCTATACTATGTTACGTTGTTCCTTTTGTTGGCCTTGTTCTGGGCCTTTAGACTCTTTCTTTTAGCCTGGTGGCTTTTCTGGATGTTGAACTTAATTTTAATGTTGGACAAATTATGAGATATGAGATTTTATTTCTGTCTCTCCTTGTGTTATTATTGTTGTTCCGTTTGTGGTTACATGGACCTGCTTATGTTAGATTGACGCTTATCGGGTTTGGGGCTTCACAGCTCCACTCTCGTGCGGACCTTCTCACGTCTCGCCTCCATTTTAGGCAAGCGGGGCGTGATAGGTTTTGTTGGTGGCCCATGCAGGTCCTCTTCTATAACTACGATTATCGGACTGACGATAATAATATTAGAATGTCCAATAAACTAAGTTCGACGTCCGAGTCATAAGCTATGAGTCTAATCTGCTTCGTTTTCTGTGTCATTAGATGGCAGGAAGGCGATTCACCCGTGGTGGAGGTAGTGGTGCGCCCCCTCATGATGAGGAGCCTGAGTGGGAACCCACCAATGGAGAGATGATGCGGATGATGCTTCAGATGATACATGTGCAGCAGGGCGTGCTCCTGCAAGTCCAGAATGCTCCAGTTGTTCGAGCTGGTCGGGCAATCCAGGATGCCCCTCGCTCCGAGCCGGGAGCGAAGCAATTTCGGGAGCTGGGTCCCGCATATTTTGATGGGTCTGAGGGTCCTCTGGCTGCCGATGAGTGGATTCGGAACATAGAGGATAACTTGAAGATGGCCAAGATCACCCCGGCTGGATGGGTTGATTTGGCGAAGAGGCAACTCAAGGATATTGCTCGAAACTGGTGGGATGCGGAAGAGAAGATGCTGGTGGAGCCGATAGCTTGGGCTACCTTTAAGTCCAGGTTTGATGAGGAGTTCTTTCCGAAGGCTGCTAGGAAGGAGATGCTGCAGCGCTTTATTGACCTGAAGCAAGGGAGCTTGACGGTGGACTTGTACCACCAAGAGTTCACTAGGCTGAGTCGGTTCACACCAAAGATGGTGCAGGATGCTGATGAGAGGGCTCAGAGGTTCCTGCATGGACTTGCTTTGGAGCTCCAAAGTTTTGTATCTTCCTCTGATCTGGACTCTTATTAGAAGGTTTTGGTCGCTGCGAGGAGGCAGGAGCTAAACCTGAGTCAAAGGAGAGGACATGTTTCTGGTGCTGGGAAGAGGCCTATGGAGCAGGCCAGAGCAGTGGTTAGGCCTGGTTTCAAGCCTAATCAGCCAGCTCAGTTCAAGAGGCCAGGAGGGCCTATTCTGAAGACTTGCCATTTCTGCGGCAAGCCTGGCCACATCAAGGATCAGTGTAGGAAGTTTCTGGGCCAGTGTTTGGTATGTGGTGATGCTTCTCATGTCACGAAGGATTGTCGGCATGCGAATCAGCTGCGGAGGGCACCTGTTGCAACAAAGCCGTTGCAGCAGCGAGTGCCTGTTCCTGCCGGTCGTGGAGCACCTCTTGTCCCTCAGGGGCAGGCTTTTCGGCAGGCTGTTCCGCCGAGGAGGCAGGCTTTTCTGATGACCGCTGTGGAGAACGGAGCGGTGGATGAGGTTATCGCAGGTAATCCTCACCTAGCTGTTCCTTTCTTATTTGGCTTGTTTGTTAGATTATGTTGTTTGCTTGAATATGATGGTGTGCTAGACTAGGGTTTGATTGTTACACTGTTTGTAGGTGTGATTCTGGTTTGCACATTTCCTGCACGAGTCCTCTTTGACTCGGGTGCATCGATGTGCATTATTTCTCGGAGCTTCGTGGAGAAGCATTCCTTGTCGACGTCCCCTCTTCCCAAGAGTTGGAATATCGTTACAGGGAATGGCATGGTCTCGGTGCATCTCGGTTGCGATTCTTGCTCGTTGGTGGTTTGTGGACATGAGCTTTATGCTGATTTCATTGTCCACGACATCATCAACTATGATGCGGTCCTTGGGATGGATTGTCTTGCGAGCTTCTATGCTACGATCGACTGTCAGAAGAAGAAGTTGGTGTTCGAGATTCCCGGACACCCAGTATTTGAGTTCTGCCGGGATAGCAGTTCGCTTGGTCCGGTCAGGTTTCGGGCCAGGCCAGTGGAGGTTGTGGCTATGCAGATGGAGCTGGAGAGGCCAGCGGTTGTGCGGGACTTTGATGACGTCTTCCCTGAGGAGATGTCTGGTTTGCCACCTGATCGAGCTCTAGAAATTTCTATTGATCTTGTTTCGGGAGCGCAGCCGATTTCGAAGGCGCCTTATCGTATGGCTCCCGCAGAGTTGGAGGAGTTACGGAAGCAGCTGGATGAGCTTTTGCAGAAGGGTTATATCAATCCTAGTGTGTCTCCGTGGGGAGCACCAGTGTTGCTGGTAAAGAAGAGGGATGGTTCGCGTCGCATGTGCGTGGACTATCAGGAGTTGAATGCGGTGACCATTAAGAACAAATACCCGTTGCCTCGTATCGATGATATCTTTGATCAGCTGGGAGGATCGAGGGTGTTTTCTAAGTTGGATTTGAGGAGTGGTTACCATCAGTTGAAGGTGAAGAAGGATGATGTTCCGAAGACAGCATTCAGGACGAAGTATGGACACTACGAGTTCGTGGTTATGCCTTTCGGTGTAACCAATGCACCCGCAGTTTTCATGAATATGATGAACCTGATTTTCTACGACTTTTTGGATAAGTTCGTCGTTATATTTATTGACGACATTCTGATCTATTCAAAGTCGGAGAAGGAACATGCGTCGCATTTGAGGACCGTGTTGAAGATTTTGAGGAAGCATCGGTTGTATGCTAAGTTTTCGAAGTGCGAGTTTTGGCTGGACCGAGTTGCTTTTCTGGGGCATGTGGTGACGGGGGATGGTATTTCAGTGGATCCCGAGAAGATCAGGGCCATCAGAGAGTGGCCTGTTCCGCAGTCAGCATCTGAGATCCGGAGTTTCCTTGGACTTGCTGGTTACTATCGGCGTTTTATTAAGGACTTTTCCCGTATTGCTGAGCCGATGACCAGATTGACGCGGAAGGATGTACCTTTTGTTTGGTCGGGTGATTATGAGAATGCTTTTGGCGTTCTGAGGGAGAGATTGACGACTGCCCCTATTCTTGTTGAGCCTGATCGCAGCGGTGGATTTGAGATCTTTTGCGATGCTTTTGGCAAGAGTCTCGGTTGTGTGTTGCATCAGCACGGGCATGTTGTGGCGTATGCATCTCGTCAGCTCAAGGTTCATGAGAAGAATTACCCGACGCATGATTTGGAGTTGGCTGCTGTTGTGTTTGCTCTTAAGATTTGGAGGCACTTCCTGCTGTGTGAGAAAGTGAAGATCTTCACCGATCACAAAAGCTTGAAGTATATTTTTACTCAGAAGGAGCTCAACATGCGACAACGTCGATGGTTGGAGCTCATGGCGGATTATGAGATTGATCTGCAGTATCACCCTGGCAAGGTGAATGTGGTTCCTGATGCACTGAGTAGGCTTCCAGCGGTGATGATTTTGACCTCGCAGTGGAGATTGCAGCAGGATTTTTGCGAGTCTGGTGTTGAGATTGTTCTTCCTGGGGAGGCTTCTTCGTTGATGTGTATGCAGATTCAGTCGACGATCGTGGATCGGATCAAGGCTGGTCAGGTTGGGGATGCTAAGTTGGTTAAGATTCGGGAGCAGGTTGAAGCCGGTCTGCGGACTGACTTTTTGATTCATGAGGATGGCTCGCTGAGGTTTGGAGCCAGGTTGTGTGTGCCAGCTGGGGATATTAGAGAGGAGTTGATGGTGGAGGCACACAGTTCACCGTATTCTGTGCATCCTGGTGGCACCAAGATGTACCGGGATCTTCGTCTGAACTATTGGTGGCATGGCATGAAGAGGAGTGTAGCTCGGAGTGTGGCCAAGTGTTTGGTTTGCCAACAGGTAAAGGTGGAGCATCAGCGTACGACAGGGTTGCTACAACCGCTTCCGATTCCGAAGTGGAAGTGGCAACACATCACTATGGATTTCGTGACTGGACTACCTCGGAGTCCGAAGCAGAATGACGCGATTTGGGTGATCGTAGATCGATTGACCAAATCCGCGCACTTTATTCCGTTCCGAGTGGGACAGTCCACTGAGGCGCTAGCAAGGAGATATATGGAGGTAAATTCTTTTACTCTCCGTTTTTATTTCCTTTTCCTAGTTTAGATAGTGATGTAACGTGAATCGTGCAGGAGGTCGTGCGACTTCACGGAGTCCCCGTGAGTATCGTGTCGGACAGAGACACGAGGTTCACATCTCAGTTCTAGCAGAGTTTGCAGAAGAGTTTAGGTACGCGTCTGAGTTTCAGCACGGTGTACCATCCGCAGACGGATGGCCAGTCCGAGAGGACGATTCAGATCTTGGAGGACATGCTGAGGGCGTGCATGTTGGATTTCAAGGGTTCGTGGGAGGACCATCTACATCTGGTGGAGTTTTCTTACAACAAGAGCTTCCAGGCGAGTATTGGCATGGCGCCTTTCGCCGCTCTTTATGGGGGGAAATGTCGATCGCCATTGAGTTGGGATGACGTTGGTGATCGGGAGCTGTTGGGACCTGAGATGATTGTGGAGGCTGTGGAGGTCGTCAGGAATATTCGGGAGAGGCTGAGGATTGCTCAGGACCGTTTTAAGCATTGGGCAGATGCTAAACGTCGTCCTTTGGAGTTTCAGCCGGGCGACCATGTGTTTCTGAGGATTTCCCCGAATCGTGGTGTGATTCGCTTTGGGAAGCGAGGGAAGTTGAGCTCGCGATACATTGGACCGTTTGACATTCTGGAGAGAGTTGGTGAGGTAGCTTATCGCTTAGCCTTGCCGCCATCTTTGGAAGGAGTTCACAATGTTTTCCACGTGTCGTAGCTTCGTCGATACATTAGCGATCCGTCTCATGCTGTGGATTTTTCGGAGATTACCGTTCGCCCCGATATGACGTATGACCAGCAGCCAGTGCAGATTCTGGACATGCATCACAAGTCACTTCGGAACAAGGTTGTCAATCTTGTGAGGGTGATGTGGCGACACGGCTCGCCTGAAGAGTCTACTTGGGAAAATGAGGATGAGATGCGAGAGCATTTCCCACTTTTGTTTCCGGACACGTGAGTATTGGGAAATTCCGAGGACGGAATTTTTCTTAAGTTGTGGAGGATGTAACGACTGGTTTTCTTGTATCTGGATTTATTATATTATATATGTATGTTTTGGTGGATTTTCTCCTCATGTGTGGTTTTCGTCTCCGTAGCTTTCATTTTCGATCGTTTCGTCGTGTTTTCTTAGCTTCTTCCTTAGAATCGTTGATTTTGGAGTAAGTCATTTGTGACGGGCTTCATATCGGTCATATCTTATTGTTAGATCAAACCTAGGAGTCTTAGGAATCGATCCCGGAGCTTCACGCTCCATTTCGGAACTTTTGGTGCACATTAGCCGGTGTAAGAAGGGACACCGACCGACTAGATGACGATCCAGTCGATCGGAAAACCTTCTTGAACCGACTAGTGGGCTTTGATAAATGTTCAGGAGTTACTGTTTATCGTTAGTCGGTCTAAGAACGTTGGTTGACCGACTAGGTTGCAAACTAGTCGGTCAGCAATGCTTCTTTAACCGACTAACTCATTAACTATTTTTGGTACCAGTTACTGTTCACTTTTAGTCGGTCTAAGAACGTTCACCGACCGACTAACTCTTAGTTCAGGTTTTCGTCTGGAGCTGCTGTTTACACTTAGTCGGTCTGTGTTGGTCAACCGACCGACTAGTTCTCAAACTAGTCGGTCAACAGTTGTTCTTTGACCGACTAATCAGTGCAGTAAACCCTAGTTTTGCCCTAGCCGCCACCAAACCCTATAAATACCCCTCCCAAACGTTTTCTTCTTCTTCTTCTTCAACTCTAAACCTAATTTCTCCCCCATTGAGCTCTCATCTTCCCCAAACCCTTATTCCTTCATCCCAAGCCCAAAATCCATCATCCAAACCCTCACTTAACACATTCTACCTCTCATCTTCCTCAAACCTTCATCAAATCCCCCAAAATCCCCCAAAACCCCATTTCTCCAGATTTTCCCCATCTATTCCAGATCTAAACCCTAGGTTCCCTGGAGCGTTTCTTCTGTCGCCGTGCTTGCTCGGCATCATTCTTCCGCTTCCGATACGGTAATAATCGATCTCTTAATGTTTTCATAACCCGTTGTGTTTTTGTGAAACCCTAATGAAATGAATGTTGTTTTGATGATTGTTTCTCCATAACAGCGACTTCCCCGTAGATTAGCGTCCGTGGGACGAACCCTCGTTGATCGACATCCTCGGTGCTAGGCAAGTGAAACTTGCCACTTAGGGTTTTGGGCCATGTCTTAGGCCATTTGCTTGTTGTAGGCGTAAAAGAGACTAGGCGACGAAATGATACTCGCCTAGGCGCAAATTTAGAAACTAGCTTGACAACGAAGCTAGATCCGACATTTATCATGTTGCACAACTACCATGTCATGTTTAATTTCCATTAACGGTACGCAAACTAATTATCATGTCATTGCATTCTTTAAGTGTTCCCGTGATTGCGTAGCTCCACTACATCTTGTGAAATGATTGAGGCTAGGTGCACCCCTATGCCAAATGGAATACGCTCCTGGTTGTGATCCAGGAAACGAGCTCTTGTGCGGGGCAACCCTAGCTCATTTACTGAGCTTATGTGCAGGGACCCTGGCTTGTTCACATATGGGTATTGGGGGTAAGAGTTAAGCGGCCAATCAACTGGGAGTCTGCCCGATCAGCAACTGCAGTGGTAAGGCGTAAACTCTGGGTTCTGGGGTAGTGTTAAGCGGCCAATCAGCGTGAATGCCAAACCATTCAGCTGTAAGGCGTAAACATCTACAAACAACTTGAAACGTGACTAGTGAAAAGATTGAGATTGTTAGTAGCTTGGCTACTCTTGACTTGTCCTGATAAATTGTTCTCTTGTACTTATTGTTTCACCATGTCTTGCTTGTGCACTCATGTTATAACTACCATGTCATGCATACTATAACTGTTAGGTTGTTAGTTTGCCTTACTTTCAGTTTCCTTGCCCAAGTCTTTTAGACTTGCTGACATGTGCCCCTTTACTCTTTTGGGTGACACATGTTAGACCCTGAGCCTGAGTACATTGTTGAGGACGAGGTGTTTGCTGACGCCGAGCCCGAGCTTGTGTTTGGCGAGGAGTACGTGGACACTGGGGACCAGTCCTAGTGTCTTCGTTGAGCTTTCCCTTTTGTTTAGACTGCTGTTTAGTTGCCGGTGCGTGGCACCTATACTATGTTACGTTGGTCCTTTTGTTGGCATTGTTCTGGGCCTTTAGACTCTTTCTTTTAGCCTGGTGGCTTTTCTGGATGTTGAACTTAATTTTCATGTTGGACAAATTATGAGATATGAGATTTTATTTCTGTCTCTCCTTGTGTTATTATTGTTGTTCCGTTTGTGGTTACAGGGACCTGCTTATGTTAGATTGACGCTTTTCGGGTTTGGGGCTTCACAGCTCCACTCTCGTGCGGACCTTCTCACGTCTCGCCTCCATTTTAGGGAAGCGGGGCGTGACATGTACCATTGTTGAGGTGGAGGTCGGGAGATGTAGTATAAGGGGGGAGAAGTTGCTCTCCCTGTAAAATTCGGTCAGTCTTGCGGAGTTGACTAGTGACGATAAATTGTCGGTCTGAGATTCGTTCGGTTGCGAGGGGAGTCGCCCCTCGACTTACGGCCGACCAAGGAGTCTGGTCGGTCAGCTGGGGAGGCTGCCCACAGTCTTACGGCCGATCTCGTTCGTTCGGTGGTGGGGAGGTTGCTCCTCGACTCACGGCAGATGATGGAGTGGGTCGACCAGCTGAGGGAGTTGCCACATCACTAAGATTGATCTCGTTCGTCCGGTGGCGAGGGGAGTTGCCCCTCGACTTACGACCGACGAAGGAGAGGCTTGACCGACTGGGGGGTTTTCCCTAGCACTAAGATTGATCTCGTTCGTTCGGTGGCGAGGGGAGTTGCCCCTCGACTTACGGTCGACGAAGAAGTGAGTCGGCTAACCGGGGGAGGTGCCCCCGGCCCTTCGACCGATTCGTTTGTTCGGTTGCGAGGGGATTCGCCCCTCGACTTACGGCCGACGGAGAATTGAGTCGGCCAACCGGGGGAGTTGCCCCCGGCCCTTCGACCGATTCGCTCGTTCGGTTGCGAGGGGAGTCGCCCCTCGACTTACGGCCGACGGAGAAGTGAGTCGGCCAACCGGGGGAGTTGCCCTGGCCCTTCAACCGATTCGTTCGTTCGGTTGCGAGGGGAGTTGCCCCTCGACTTACGGCCGACGGAGAATTGAGTCGGCCAACCGGGGGAGTTGCCCCCGGCCCTTCGACCGATTCGTTCGTTCGATTGCGAGGGGAGTTGCCCCTCGACTTACGGCCGACGGAGAAGTGAGTCGGCCAACCAGGGGAGTTTCCCTCGGCCCTTCGAATGATTCGTTCATTCGGTTACGAGGGGAGTTTCCCCTCGACTTACGGCCGATGGAGAAGTGAGTTGGCCAACCGGGGGAGTTATCCCCGGCCCTTCGACCGATTCGTTCGTTCGGTTGCGAGGGGAGTTGCCCCTCGACTTATGGCCGACAGAGAAGTGAGGACCTTGTGAACACTTTCGAAGATTCCATGGTGGCGCTTCGCAAGTACTTCGTCCAGCTCGGGTGGATGCATGAGCTGTTCGGTAAGCGGGGACCCTGTAGCTCGGTTGGAGGAGAGCTCGAACTCGGACGGTGGTGTTTCGGCCAGATCGGCTCGGCCACAGTCGGAGGAGCGGTCTGGATGCTCGAACTCGGACGGTGGTGCTTCGGCCAGATCGGCTCGGCCACGGCCGAAAGAGCGGTCTGGATGCTCGACTGGTTCAACAGCTCCGTCGTTGTGGGGATAACTTTGTAAGCTCGACAAGGTGGCTTGGCGTTGAGGCTCAGATACTTGGCAAGGCTGTCGGACTCGTCTGGTCGGCCTCCGCCTGGGTCGGTTGAACTGGTGTGGTCGGCCTCCTCTTGGATGGGTTGGCCTCGTCTAGACACAGCTCCAGTTCCATTTCCAACTTCAGCTCCAGCTCTAGCTCTAGCTTTTGTCTGGATCGTATCTCCCGCTCCAGCTCCGGCTCCGGCTTTTGTCTAGATCGTATCTCCCGCTCCAGCTCCGGCTCCAGCTTTTGTCTGGATCCTTGCTCCTGCTACAGCTCCAGCTCCGCTTATGTCTGGATCCTTGTTCCAGCTCTAGCTCCGGCTCCGCTTATGTCTGGATCCTTGCTCCTTCAGATCCTCCTGCCCGGAACACCCGCCGATGCGATAGACGCGATATTCTTCCTCTCTGCAGGCGACGCCGTGCTTGGTTCGGCCGCCTCTGACGTCGGCGACCGGGTTGATGAAGTGGCGGCGTTGGTTCTCAAAGTCAAGATCTCATCGGATATTTCTACTGCAGTCGCCACTGCTCTTTCGCCCAACGCTTGGAGATGATTTGGACAACCATTGAATGAACAGCGAAGGGGTGAAGAGCCATACTGCCCCTGAGGTGATTATTGGTGGGGAGATCTCCCACTGGTTCGATGTGCTCGCCTTTGGGTGTCGCGATCCTCGAGCTGATCTTGGGGTGGCCATCATCAGCAAACCAAGGAAGGAAGGAGTGTGAATGGTTTTACCGAAGAGATCGCGTGTGAGGAGATCGGTGGACTCGGACTCTGTAGCTCAGCCAGGCTCAGCCCCTTGTTGACGAATGCTTGATCGAAACAGAGATTGGCTCGGCCGATCAGACAAAGGTGAGCTCCGCTGGAACGGGCAAGACAGGCTTTGTTGGTCTGTTGAAGAGCAAAGGGACAACCTCGTGGCCGTTGATGAAAGCCTTCAATCATCCGGCCACTGCTCGAGCAGGGCCCTCCACCGAATGCTTACGAGGGCTTCACCAAAATGGCTCTTCAATGGGGCACCATCTGTCTCCTCTGCAAGAATTACCGGCACGATTTCCATGCTTTACACTTGATGTAATGTAGTGGAAGCGGAAGTTGTGTGAGCACCCATCAGTGAAGAGGGCATGGCTCTGGCCCGCTTTCTTGGCACCCAGACAATTTGCACAGGTTCTTTTGGAGGATCTTCTTTCTGATTTAGACATCCTGAGACCCGACGAGGTTGGGGTCGGGGTCGTAGGCATCAATGTCCGAAAGCCCGAGATTGCCGACGAGCTGTCCGTAGACGTTGTCACGGCCGTGGAGGACGCATCAACCAAATACCTGATCGCTCCGAGACGTAACCCTAAAGAACGGTTGTAGTTTTACCGCAAGTGCACGGTGTAGCAGCGAGCGGGATATCGAACACAGGGAGGACGAATGACCGTGCTTGCTCCAATCAACCTGGCTATTTTAGAAGAGAGATTTGCCTTTGGCGATCCTGTCACAATCGTCAGACAAAGTGTGGAAATATCAAATCAAATAAAGAACGTCTAGGGAATGGGGAATCCCCGCTACTCACCGTATTTCATGAATGTGGTTCATGGGTATTAAAATCGCTAGAATAAGATTTTGGATGAACTAGTTGCAACTGAATGTAGAACCAAGCTCACGCTCTCGCGCTGTTGCCGGTCTATAGCTATCCTAGGTTCGGGTCCAATCTCTTGCAAACCCTAGCCTAGGGAAGCTAGCATTAGGATCAACATCATCGTCCAATCGTGCACCGAGCCCAATCTCTTGCAAACTCGGTCCACAACCTAGATTGGGATGGTTCCTACCCGCCCAATCTCTTGCAAACGGGTATTGGCACGGAATTGGAACCGGAAACCCTAGTATCGGTCCAATCTCTTGCAAACCGATACTACGGAAATTCGACTCCAACCCAATTCGGATTTCTAGGGTTTCCTATCGAATTGGGATCCAATCTCTTGCAAATCCCAATCGATGTGAATACCTAGCCATCCGTAGTAAATTGATCCCAATCTAATATCTAATAGCAATTCTAGCAAAATTCCTACCAATTCATCACAATTATGAAATGGGGCTTGTAGGGTTCATCCCCACGCCCCAAGACGTGGCGACTACTCACAATTCATAGCAAGATCACAAAAATAATCAATGAAATAAGCAATAGAATTCATCACAATATTGAGATATGCAATAAAAATAGAATTTTTAGAGAAGAGAAAAGCAAACCAAAGGAGTTCTTCAATTAATCCAACAAAAATCTAATTTTGTCTCTTCTCCAACCTCAAGAATAAAACTAAAAAGCTAATCTAAAAAGCTGCAAAAAATCTAAGGAGAAGCTCTCAAAACTAGGGTAAAAACACGGGTTAAATAGCCCCCAAAATCGTCCAAAAACTGTGACCAAAATACCCCTGCGCAGCCTGTTTTCCGCAATTTTCGCTACAGGCAGCGCGTCGCACTCAGCCGAGTGACAAAAGTCGCTCGGCCGAGTGAGAAACCCTGTAATTTTCCAGTAAGTCGGGGCCTTCAGGGGTCTCTACTTCGGGGGCGGCTCGGCCGAGTGAATTGTCATCACTCGGCCGATGGCTTCATGATACTCGGGCGGACGGGATAATCCACTCGGCCGAGTGGGTCTTCTGAAGCTCAGGCAGCCGAAAACAGTAACTTGGAGATTTTTGAAGGGCTTCGTCTGGGCGCCACTCGGGCGGACGAGATGTCGTCACTCGGCCGATGTGGTCTCCGTCGCTCGGCCGAGTGCACATAGAAATCGTGTCTGAACTGGTCGGCCGAGCGGTGTCTCGCTGGTCGGCCGAGTGGCTCCTCCACTTGGCTTAGTGGGACACAAAACATGCCCAATCTGCTTATTTTGGCCTCCTCGTCGCTCCTGCGACGTTCATTCTTCTTCCGCTCCTCTCCAACAGCAAAAATACCCCTCGGGGAGGTCGTCGGTGACCGTCTAGAGTAAGCGCATCTCGAGATCACTCCAAATCGCGCCAAATCACCTGAAATGCGACAAAAATAACAAATCGTGAAAAGCATCGCAATATCGTCGATATATCGTGAAAAACATGATTTGGGCGATCTAAATGGCATGCAAAAAATGCGGGAAAAAGGTGTAAAATAAGGAGTGATCAAAATCCCCCAAGCTTGCCTCTTACTCGTCCTCGAGGAAGATAAGTAAAAGGCGAACCCGGTGGATTCGGAAAAGCGAAAACGGCGAAGAATGAAAAATGAAATAAAAATAAGGAAGAAAGAAAGAAGCGAAGAGGTAAGCTACTAGATCATTTTCTCAGGACGTGGGTTCCGCTTACTCATATAGCATGCACTGAGTGAAAAACACATGTCAAAGAGTTTTATTTTGATATCATAATATAATAGTGCAAATAGAAATAGAAAACCCACGAACAACAACATAATCATGAAAAACGGAATAATTTTATAATTAACATCGTCTGAATCATTTAAAGCGGTATACAAATCACAGATCACACACTTTTCAATTGAACGCTTTCTATCAGGAGTATAAGAGTATCACACTATAGAATAGAGAGAATAGAAAAGTATGGATTTCATGAAATGAGTGCTAGGCTTAGATTTCTGGATTTCGTAAAACTAAAAATAATCTCACCGAGTATAGAATATTACTTAGCCTAGGTTGTCGTGCAATGTCAAGTAGTCACTCTCTCACGCATCAATGGATCCCCTCCCCCAAGCTTATCTATAAGCGTGGTGGCATAAAAAATATTTGCATCCCCATTTTTATATAGCTCCAAAAGCAATGAAAAGAAAGAGGAAAGAAAGAAAGTGAGATGGGATCTTTTATTGAGGATTTTTCCTCTTTTTCTCTCCTTTTTTTTTCTCTTTTTTTGATATAGCATATATACACAACGATCCCAACTCAAAGAGAGATAATGATATACAAGAATATTTTCTCTTCTCTCCTTTTCTTTTTTTTTTGAATAAGAAATTTGGAGCTAGGAATTAATAGCGGGGGAAATGCCATATAATAGAATCGCTAAGGGGGGATTCACCAATGATTTTAAAAGTAGAGAAATGATGTTCAAGATTTGTGGAGAAAGAAATAAATATATCACTCGGTTCACTCTATAAGACATGCACGACAACTTCAGCAGGGTAATCTAATCTACTCAGTTTCGATCACAAAAAAGCTAACTAATCCAGATTTATCATAGCTAACATCATTCAATCATCCTGAAATGAAGTGTACAATTCATGCATATAGAAGTGATATAGGAAAAGAAATCAGTACTCCAGATATAGGCATTCAATGCGTGAATCTTGGTGTGTTTTCTGTGATAGCATACATATGAATATTCAGACTCAGCGAATAATAAAATTTCATCCATTTTCATGTGGCAAAAGTGTGGGTTACTATCTCTAGATGCAAAGCAAGTCATAGCATATGATATCAGAAATAAAGTCTAAGACATGACAAATAAAGCATGCATATAGAATAGGCTAACTCCACGTCATCATCATCACAGAAAAGTCATCTCTAGCATGAGATGAAAAAGAAAGGAATAAAGATAAAGGGAAAATAAAACTATTTACAATGCGGCACACAGAAAAATAAGAAAAACGTGATGCATGGTAAAATAAAAGAAAAATGATGAAAAATGAGGGGAAAAGTGAAAAACGGTGTGAAAAAACTAAAAATAAAGGTGGCAAATCGATAAAGAACGTGAGAACTCACTCCCCCAAGCTAAATGGCATAGTGTCCCCAATGTGCAAAGCGTGGCACACCGAGAGACAAGAAATGTGAGGGGCAGGTGAGGATGCATGCAAGGGAAAAAAGGAAAATAAAAGGATAAAAATAAAGAAATGAAAAATATGATGCGGACATGATGCATGCAAAGATAGGAGTGATACAGATATAAAGGTGGCACCAAAAACTCTCCCTCTCTCCCAAAAAGATATATAAAGATACGGCAAAATGAGAATCCCAAAATAAGTGAGGGGAGGGGGGTGGACAAAAATGCAACAGGACCCAGCAGAAACGGGCAGCACAACGGCCAAAAAGAATCGATGGCATCAAGAGTGCCTAAGAAGGTGGTGCTGAACCGTCTCCATCCTGAGGCGGAGGTGGTGGTGGTGGCTGGACAGGCTGCTGAGCGGGGGTGGGTGTGGAAGTGGTAGCAGGCTGAGGGTGAGTGGAAGTGTAGGTGGGAACCTGCTGGGTGGGTGGGGGTACGCGGGGGAGACGCTCCAGGACCTGGGTAAGACAGTAGTGAATCTGCAGGAGCAGGTCGAAGCGACCAGCCATCGCGGAGACGGTGGAGGACAGGGTCCGAAGGTCGCCTCTGAGGCCACTCACCGCCCCCTCTAGAGCACGAATGCTCTGAAGTACAGTGTCAGGGGGAGGTGGTGCAGAGGAACGAACCGGGCGGGGCTGTGCAGGGCGTGGCTGGCGAACTCGGGTCGCGTATGTGAGGGGTTAAGCGGGGAAGGGAACGAAAGGTGCTGCGCCAGCAAATGCGGGCCTGGCCTCAGTGCGAGGCAGGGCAGGGCGGTGAGAAGTGGAGGCAGCAGCAACGAAAGAAGAGTACAAAAGCGGCAGTGAGACGGCCGGAGAGGTCAGTGGCACAGAAGTGTGGACAGACGCCACGACACTCTCGGAAAAGACAGCAGAGGTGGAGACAGAGGTGACTACCGCTGGGGTGGAAGTGTGTGGTCCAAAAGGTGCAACCCCAGTGGAGATCATGCTAGCTATGGTCTCCACGACTGCGGCAAACGAGGGCTCTCCACTCTCAACAATGGTCGGTGGGCGCTCGGGGAGTGCGGAGCAAAGAGGCTCGACGGACAGAGGGCCGGTGGTGGTGGGAGTGGTGGTGACAGCCTCGGAAGCAGTGTAGGTGGGCTCAGCTAAGGTACTCCTGACACTGACAGAAGTGGGGACAGAGGTGTCAGGAGCAGCGGAAACATCAGGTATAGGCTGAGGGGCCACTGGGTCAACAGGCTCGGCAGCAGGCTCGGCAGGGGCAACAGGGTCTACAGGGGCAGCGTGGGCCTGCTCGGCCTCCTCGGCCTCGAGCACGTAAGTAGCAGGGATGAGAACATCCATCACAGGGAGCCAGTCAACATGGGCTGGTGCAATCTGAGTCCGAGCTGGGCTCGGAAGAATCATGTAATCGGCCCCGTAAGGGCCGTGCAACCAGACCCAGTGACGCTCACCGTGCGGACGAAGCATCTTCATCCGGGCCATAACATCAATCGACAAAGAAGTGGGGCCCGATACTCGTCGCAGGTCGTCGGGGAAGTCCTCGCCGGTCATAAGGGCAAGCAAGGTGATCAGGCCGCCGCAGCATATCGGCGAGCGAGCGCCCACCGATACAATGATGCGGTCTAAAAACCATGCCGCGATATCGATCACGACGACGGGGACAAGCTCATCGCCATCCCTAGATAGAGCTCTGGGACGTGTCATCGCGTAGAGCATGTAGAGCTCTGGCGTAGACATCGTGCCCGGCTCATATCTGGCCAAAAAGGTCGTCGCCATAAGGCGCTGAGAAATACGTAGGCAGGGATGGACAATGGCCAAGGCCTTGGCCCTACTAGGGTCAAAGGCGGCGTGAAGACCCGTAATCCGGGCCCAGAAGGCACCGGCGTCGAAGGAAGGTGGGGGGATATGGGTGGGGCCGTAACCGCGATCGGCTCCGGGGACAGCGGGCCACGAGAAAAATGCTCTCATCATATCGAGAGTGACCTGGCACTCCCGATCCATGAACCGAAACGAGCATCCCTCGTCGGTCCGGGCGATCGAACTAAGAATCTCAAGTGTCGGGCGGGTAAACGTATCCGCCGACACCTGGAATAAATCTCGCCAGCCCACGTTGTCGTACAACGTGAGCATCCCCTCTAGTACCCCCAGGCGTCCTAGGTCAGCGAGGTGTGCAAACCTGGAGGGTACGATCGAGCGCTGGGAGATACGGTCGAAGACGGTGCGGTGTGCGTCGTCTCGGAACGTAATCCCGAGCGGCCCGACCAGTGGAGCCGGAGGTGGTGGCTGTGCGGGATGTGCGGGCGCTGCAGGCTGTGCGGGCTGTGCGGGGCCTGCAGGCTATGCTGGGTGGATGGGGTGTGTGGGAGAAGGCGGAGGAGAGTCCTCCAACTCGTGGGAGGGGCCGGCGTCATCCGACCGCTTTCGCTTGGCGGAAGCTCTCCTCGACCGCGGCCGTGTCCGGGGCGGCATATCGGCCCCGAGCGCGCGCCGAAAAGGTGTAAAAAGTGCGGCGTGTGCAAAATAATGGAAAGAGTGTACCCCGACACGCCGCGAGTGCTAAGCAGTGGAAGAGTGTGAAGATAGCGCCTCCGCGAAGCCTAAATCGGTCCGTAGAAGCTCCACTGGGCTCCCCTAAGCTCCCAAAAGCAACCTGCGCATGAAATGGAGATATCAGCGGGTAATATTCAAAACGTATGGAGCATTAGGGGTATAACAGATAAATATAGAAATTGATTTGGGTTTAGGGGTCGTTTAACACATGGATCCTCGAAAATACACAAAAAGAGGCGAAAAAAATCGAAATAGGGGGTACCGGAGGGCGATCGAAGCGGCGGCCGCCGGCGGCGACTCGGGCGAGGTGCCGGCGTGTGCTCGACCGGCGGTGGCGGACCGAGCGGCGGCGCGAGGAGGCTGGTCGGGCGAGTGGGGGCGTGAGCGAGGGGAATCGGGCGAGGGTAGCTGAAGAGTCGGGGCGCGATTGGGTTTTGCGTTTTGAAAATCGCGCCCCCTCTCCTCGGCCCTTATATAATAAAAGTTACGACTCGGCCGAGTGACTGGGTCACTCGGCCGAGCGAGATCAATAGAAATTTCTTCTCGCTTACGCTTCGGCCGAGTGGCTTTGCCAGCCTCGGCTGAGTGGATTAAGTCCATTCGGCCGAGTGGCTCAAGCTACTCGGCAAGACTCGCCCTAGGAGGGTATCCGTTTTACTCGGCCGAGTGAAAATATATACACGGCCGAGTAGCAGTTATACTGAAATCAGGAAAATAAACAGAGAGTTGGGTACAGCAGACTTCCCTCGTTCGTGAGCGGCTCAGCCGGACGAACTTGTGTACTCGGCCGAGTGACTAGTATACTCGGCCGAGTGAGCCTTAATTTCTGCTGTTTGTCTTCGTTTGGGCTCTAAACTCCGTCTTTCTTCCTCCAGTCGATTTCATCTTCCTCCTAAGCGTCGAGCGTCTTCCTAGGGCGCTCCTCGTCATCTCGTTCCTACTCCTCATGATGGATTTACCTATCTCCTCTCCTGTCAAGAAAAATAGGACCCGTTATCACAAAATTTTTGGGCGAACGACTCGAAACACTAAAAATTTCTAAAACAAAAATAAAGAAAAAGTGAAAATAAAGCAATAACCGTCGGGTTGCCTTCCGACAAGCGCTCGTTTAAGGTCGTGAGCTCGACCCCCTATGATTTTCAATTAATGCGGGATGTTTGGTGCATATGAAATGCACCCATCGAACTTTCCGGGGAGCACGCTTGGATTTGGAAGTTGCAGCGTGTTCTCCCTCGGTGGTCTCCCGTCTCGAATAGTGTTGGGGGGAGGCTCCCCCAAGCTAGCATTTGATCCGGTCAACGACTTCACCGGTGATGCCGATCTCCGTATCGGCGGAGCTTTCTTCGGAGACTTTGATTTCGAGAGCTTGCAGAGCTCTCGAATCCTTGCGACATCAGCGTCGCCTTCATCATTTTCAGCGGAGAAGTCGGGGGAATCATCTTTCTTCTCTTCTTGGCCTAAATCCGGGCCTTCCTCAAAATCCTCATCGAATAGAGCGCCAATTGAGTGAGGGATCGCCTCCTCTATTACCTCATCAAGAAGGTCCATGTAGTCAAGTTCCTCGTGGTAAGGCATGTGCTTCATAGCCTTAGGAATGTGGAGCTCCACCTCGATGTTGCCGATGTTTAGAGTTAGGGTACCTTCGCGGACGTCGACAATGACTCTGGCGGTGGCGAGGAACGGGCGTCCAAGTATC
Source organism: Scilla litardierei (assembly GCA_030789695.1). Classification (NCBI taxonomy): domain Eukaryota; kingdom Viridiplantae; phylum Streptophyta; class Magnoliopsida; order Asparagales; family Asparagaceae; genus Scilla; species Scilla litardierei. The sequence goes on from CM061134.1 coordinate 163,379,261, forward strand.
AATGACGTGTCTCCCTCCTCCTTAACGTCCATGATCACAAAGTCACATGGCAAGCATATTCCACCCGGGACTTGTAGCGGTATGTCTTCGGCGATCCCAACCGGCCTTGTTATTCGCCCGCGGCCAATTGAATGCGCATGTCGGTAGGTTTCAA